>JAJIBD010009006.1:0-61434 GCA_021461705.1 Cryptotis parvus | reverse complement strand
TGGGAGGCCAAGTTGAAAAGCAGGATAAAAAACAGGATACAAAGTTATACTTGGTTTTACTATACAAAATGAATTATAAAAAAAAAATAAAGAAAATTAAAAAAATAACTGAAGAACTGTTTTAAAATTTGAGGAAAAAAAAAGTTCTACTTGGGGGCAGAGATGCTCCCAGCCCTCCAGTGAGGTCCCTGGAGAGGACAGGGTTTAGGTGTGGCCTGTCCCAACAGAAGCCCAGCAGCCAAAAACCTTTACAGTGTTCAACAGGCACCAAGCTCAAGGCTGGACCCCACGGTATGGACGAGTCCTACCCATGGATTAATCTGCTGAAAAACTCAGGGGCTAGACTCATAGTACAGTGGGTAGGTATTGCCCGCCTCTGACCAGCATTCGACCCCTGGTATCTCATATGTTCCCCTGGTACTGCCAGGAATAATTCCTGAGTGCAGAGTCAAGAGTAACCCCTGAGCATAGCTGGGTGTGACCCCCAAAAGGCAAAAAAAAAAAAAAAAGAAAAAGAAAAAAGAAAACCTCAGGTATGCGGTTTTTGCAACTGATATCCAGGTTTCATGGAGTCAGGGAGGGCTCCCTCCCTGCTTCTCCGTGTTCTTCTGGAAGGTCTGGCTGTTGTTCCCATGTCCCAAAGGCACCACTCAGTTATAAATTTAACTCCTACTTCATGGCGAGTAACAATCTTTGGGATTTTTTGGAGTGACAACTCAAACTCTAGTATACTGATATATCAACTAGCACATCACATTTAATAGATAAGTATAAGGCAATCAATAGCAAAAGATAAGGTCACAATGCCTATCCTGTAACAACTTATCACTGTCTTCCCATTCATCACTGATATGCTTGAGCGGGTACCAGTAAAATCTCCATTTGTCCTGTCTCATGCTAGTAGAGCCCAAAGGGGATCTGCTTGCTCCAAGAACATAAAGAGCCTCAAACCATTACATCAGGTCATGGGAATGAGGTCTATAATTGTTACTGGCATTTGGCATATCAAATATGACACAGGTAGCTTGCCAGGCTCTGCTTTGTGGGTAGCATACTCTTGTAGTCACCTCTGATCTCCAGCATTTATTGATAAACCACGCAGCTGCTTGCAGCCGTGCAAACCAGGCTGTGATCATCTCTTCTGCTGGAAAATCATTGTCACTGTCACTGTCTTCCCGTTCATCATCGATTTGCTCGAGCGGGCACCAGTAATATCTCCATATGTCCTGTCTCATGCAAGTAGAGCCCAAGGGCATTAGCTTGCTCTAGGAACATAAAGAGCCTCAAACCAATCCTTCAGGTCATGAGAATGAGGTCTATAATTGTTACTGGTTTTTTGGCATATAAATACGACACGGGTAGCTTGCCAGGCTCTGCCTTGCGAGTAACAACTTATCAGTAATTTATCAGGATAAATTACTTATCAGGATAACAACTTATCAGTAATTTTTTTTAAATTAAACCTTTTATTACACCACTGTGAGATATACAATTACAACGTTGTTTATGTTTGGAGATTTCAGTCACATAGTGTTCCAGCACCTGCCCTCCACCAGTGCCCATTTCCCACCACCAATGTCCCCAATTCCCTCCCCCTCCCATAGCCCGCCTAAATGGCAGGTTCTTTATCTCTCTTCTCTCTCCCTCTCTCTCCCTTCCTTCTCCTACACATTGTGGGTTGCACTACATACACTTGGAAGCCATCATGTGCATTTTTTCCCTGCATTTAATGCTCAGTTCTATGTTGGTATCAGCCCTTTCGACATTTATTCACACATGTTCCCTTCTCTGTCTTACCTAACCTCTGACTCCCTCACGTTTGCAGTGTAATTTCCACTTTTGGTAAGACCACCTGATATATTTATGTCATGAAAATAAATGCAGTCATTCTATGTCTCTCTCTTTCCTTCTGACTAATTTCACTCAACATGATCCTTTCCATGTGCATCCATTTATAGGCAATTTTCATAACTTCATTTTTCCTAACAGCTGCATGGTATTCCATTGTGTAGATGTACCAAAGTTTCTTTATCCAGTCATCAGTTCTAGGGCATAATGGTTGTTTCCAGGTTCTGGCTATTGTGAATAGTGCTGTATGAAAATAAAAGTGTGGATGGTGTTTCCGCTGTGTGTTTTTGGCTTCCCAGGGTATAATGCCAACAGTGGTATGGCTGGGTCAAAAGGGAGCTCAATTTCTAGTTTTTGGAGGAATGTCCATATTGTTTTCCAGAAAGGTTGTACAAGTTGACATTCCCACCAACAATGTATGAGAGTCCCCTTTTTCCCGCATCCACGCCAGCACTTGTTGCTTTTACCCTTTTGAATATGGGCCAGTCTCTGTGGTGTGAGGTGATATCTCATTGTTGTTTTGATTTGCATCTCTCTGATGATTAGTGATGATGAGCATTTTTTCATATGCCTTTTGGCCATTCAAATTTCTTCCTTGTCAAAGTTTCTGTTCATCTCTTCTCCCCATTTTTTTATGGGGTTGGCTGTTTTCTTATTATATAGCTGTACCAGTGCCTGATACAGAATTCTTGGTGAGGCCTGCAGTTCATTGAGCCTTTTCACAATATCCCACCATTGTTTTGGGCTTGGAGTGTTTCATCTGAGAAGTCTGCTGTAAATCTCAGGGATGCTCCTTTGTATGTGATTTCCTTCTTTGATCTTGCTGCTTTCAATATTCTATCTCTATCGTTTCTGTCATTTTAAAAGGATGTGTCTTGGAGTATTCTCATCGGGGTTTCTTTTAGCTGGTATCCTTCGGGCCTCCTGTATCTGGGAGCATGCTTTCTTCAGTTCAGGGAACTTCTCAGTGATGATGGCTTTGACAGTTTCTTCTTCATTAGGGTTTTCTTCTGCCCTTCTCGGACCCCAATAATGCGTATGTTGTTCCTTTTGGCTTTATCCTGATTTTCTCTGATAGTCTGTTCGTTGATTGTGAGTCTTTTTTTCCATCTTCTGATGTTGTCTACAGAATCTCAGGACCTCGTCTTCAAGATCACTAATTCTTTCTTCAGTAGTTGTTACTCTGCTTTGGAGGCCTTCCCCTGTGTTTTTCAGTTCACTTACCTCATTTTTAATATCCATCATTTCTTCTTGTACTTTGGTCTGAAATTTATCAATTCTGCTCTCATGTCCTCCTGTATTTTATTGACTTTGTATTCCATTGTTTCTTTGAGTTCCTTGTGAATCTTTAACAGTTCCTTCCAAAACTCCTTTTCAGAGAGGTTTTATAGCTCATCGTTATTGCTTGACTCATCTGTATTAGTGACTTCAATCGTAGAGCTTGAAGGAATTCTGCGTTGCTTTACCATAATGAGTATCTTAGGTTGAAAATGTGTGTTCTGGGTGACTAGTCAATAGGAGTTAGTAGGTGCCTGAATTACTTTGCAGTTAGGGATGTATAGTAAAGTATGCAGGGGCAAATGCTCAGTGGTATCTCATGTAGGTAGATATTACTTCGTGTGGATGTGCTAGCGTTCGCGTGGTTTTCAATTTTGGAGTGTCGGTAGGTGGTTCCAGAGTAAGCGGGTCAGGGTGGAGGTAGTCCAGTGGAAGATCCAAAGAAGCTGGGTATGGTTTGGTCCCCTTTTCAAAGTTCCAGCCCTTTATCCTGGAAAGGAGTGCCTCGGGGCCTGCCCACGTAGGGGAAAGTACCTCCATATCAGTAATTTTTTAATACAAAGGGCTTAATGGCTCAATGCTCCATGCTGAGATTGAATAATACTCATTAACTTTTTTTCTAAGAACACATTCCTTGACTATGTTTAGCAAGTTAGCTATAGCAAGCAATATAAAATAAATTATTGAGGGTCTGCTTAGGGGCAGGCATAAGCAGTGATTGAGAAAATTGAAATAATTGTGGTTGGAAGCTGCAATCATAGTGGAATTTGTGTTAAATATTGAATATTAGTAGGAAGTTAACATAAACATCTTTGTTTAAAATTTGAGTAGAAGACCACTACATTTAATAAGTTCAATAAGTGAAAGCAATAATACAGATAGACCAATTTGCATGTAACATCTCAGTTTAAAAGGTCATGATATCAGCAATACTATTACAAGATATATGTTGTTATAAGCAATATATTTAGTGCCTATTAAGGGAACCGGCATGGGGGTTGGGTGGGAAACGAGGGTCTTTGGTGTGGGACTGGTGTTGGAATATTGAATAGTTGAAATAAGTGTACTGTGAACAAACTTTGTAAAACATTGTGTTTAAATAATGTTTAAAAATTTAAAAAATGTTGACTTGAAAATGGTTATTAGTGTCTGAATTTATAAAAAAATACTCTATAGAACTAAACCATAAACACTTTATTACAGTAAGCTCAGGTGGGTGGGATTCTTTAATTTCCTACATTAAATAGGGTTTTTAGAAAGAGAAAAAATTTAATTCTTTTTTTGACTTCAGGAAAATTTGTTTTAGAATTTCTGTCTTACCCAATAAAATGTTTCATTCTTTTTATTTTATTTATTTATTTATTTATTTTGTCTTTTTTTTGGGTCACACCTGGTAATGCTCAGGGGTTTCTCCCTGGCTCTGCACTCAGAAATAACTCCTGGCAGTGCTCGGGGAACCATATGGGATGCCGGGATTGAACCCGCACCAGCATGGGCCGGCTGCATGCAAGGCAAACGCCCTACCCGCTGGGCTATCGCTCTGGCCCCAAATGTTTCATTCTTTTAAATACAAATGAATCAATTTACCATTGGTCTACAATACTATACAATTTCTGGAGTACAGCCATGAACCTTAATAAGTACATAATGCTTCATGTATAGCTCCTATGTGCAACTGTGCTCACAGTGTGAAATCCACTGTCCTTCCACATACCTCCAAACCCCTTTGCTTTGGTAACAACCATTTTTTTTCCAGAGCCAAAGATATTTTTACTTTTTTTAAACAACAGTTCTTTTGCATTTGTTATTTATATTCACATTTAAAAAATGTGTTATGTTCTGATATCCTTTGTTGAGTAACTAAGGAAAACTCAAGAACTTCTAAAAAAATCACTGACCCCAAATTTCAAGAAAATTCCTCTTCTAGAGTAGTGGGGTGTGGGGCGCACAGTGGGGAGGTGAGGACAGGAGGGGGGTAACTGACTTTTCTATGAAAACCTGTGAAGAGAAATTTAAGAGTCACATTCAAATCTGATCTATTTGAAAGAAAGAGCGGGAGTGTAAAGGAAACCAAGGAGTACCTGACCTCTCAGATTTTGCAACACAATGGGTCTGAAATGCTGTTTCATGTATTATACAGACTAGAATACAGGATTATGTTGTTATGTTTGTTATGTTATATTATGACAGTGGTGTCTGCGTCCAACACATTAAAAAGGGTTGGGGGGTTGGACTGGAGCAATAGTTCTGCGGGTAGGGTGTTTGCCTTGCACGTAGCTGGCCCATGCCGGCCGGGTTTGATCCCCGGCATCCCATATGGTCTCCCGAGCACTGCCTGGAGTAATTCCTGAGTGCAGAGCTAGGAGTAACTCCCTGAGCATTGCCACGTGTGACCCAAAAAAAAAAAAAAAAAAAAAACAGGTTGGGGGAGATTGTGACCTACTAACTTTCACTATCATTAATCAAACACAGGGTAGGAGTGGCTGAGGGAATAGTACTGAGGTAACTCTAGAAAAATCCATCTCACTTTCTTCTGTGGCTGAATCCAAAGAGTCAGCAGCTTACAAGCACACATTACACTTAGCCTTTTTAGTTTCCTTTCTCTGTGCACAACAATCCATGAACTTGTTCAGAGAACCCCACTGAACCAGATACTGAACATACAGGCTTCTACTTAAGTGAACAGGTAAGGGTCTGCTCAGAGATATTTGTTTCAGTCACAGTGGCTTCTAATTTCTTTTACATATAAATTTCTTTTTCTTTTCTTTTTTGGGTCACACCTGGCAATGCTCAGGGGTTACTCCTGGCTATGCATTCAGTTATTACTCCTGGCGGTGCTCTCAGGATCATATAGTATGCTGGAGATGGGCCACATGCAAGGCAAACACCCTACCCACTATGCTACTGCTCCAGCCCCCATAAGTCTTTACAGTAAATATGTTTCAATATAATGTTCCATGGATTAAAGCTATTTGAAAATAAATCACTGACGTCAAATATTTTCTTGACATTAATAAATCACTGAATTGCTGGCAATTCTTGACTAACTACCAACAGTTCAGTGAAATGGCTCAAGGATGTGGTCTTATTGGGACCAACAAAATGTAATGACACATATCAAGAATAATTTTACAAAATACAGTGATCTAAGTAAAAATAAAAGTGAAATTCTATTGATTCCTACAAAAAATTCAATTCCTACCAAAACCTCAATAGAAATCATCACAGAGAAAATGGTGATTTCTCATATAACATCAGATAGTTACAAGAGATAAGAGTAATATCAGATACACGCCTTTTTATTTCTACTCTAGATAACTAGAGAAAAATTATGTTTAATACAAGGCTATGGATAGCATGAAAACAGAATGCCCTCCCTAAACATTCTAAAGAAGAAACTAAATGAATAAGGCAGATCCTGTATCACTGTCTCACTGTCTTCCGTTCTCTCGTTTGTCGGTGGGCCCCGTATCTCTTGCTGTCTCATGAGTGGGTCTTGCCCAGGCTGAGCCTTGAATGGGTCTCGGCGTATTATGAAAAAAACATACAGAGGTATGCAAAACTTCATTTTAAATAAATAATAAGACTATATACAAATAAAAAAGCAAATTTTTTAGTTTGTTTGTGCCACTTCCAGCTGTGCTCAATATTACTTTACGCCTCGGCTCCGCACCTAGGGATCACTTCTGGTGAGCTCAGGGATACTAAATGGCATGCTAGTAACTGAACCCATGTCAGCCGCAACCAAGACATACGCCTTACCAACAGTACTGTTTTTCTGCGCCCAACAAATAAAAACTGATTTAGCATTTTTGTCCCTGAATCAATTCTGTATGTGTCATTAAAATTTGACTGCAATGGATAATGACAGTAAACAAAACAACATGAACAAAAACTCCACGAACTTGCCACTATTGTAAGGCATTAAATATTTTTTGTTCTTCATCTTATCTCCTTTTAACCCATCTAAAATGTTTACCAAGAAAGTCAGAGGATTTCCCTATAGAAATATAGTTAGGTATCTGAACTCAAGCTGTCTAGCCCTAGAAACTAATCACCTATGGATGTACTTGGATACTCAACTTGGATACTCAATACACTCCACAGTCTCTCCAGACAGGGATCTAAGAAGCACACTTAAAAAATCTCAAATAGTCTCTCACTTATATGGGAGAGAAATTAGGATATGAAGGACAAATGATAGAGAAAGGACAGCAGGGTGGAAAGGAGCTGTGACCATGTGCAGTCCTTGCCGGGTAGGCTGCTCCTCATTGCCCTCAGTAGAAATGCTCTGTCTTAGTCAAATAAGAGTATGTCTGAGAAACATCACTGCAAATACTTCTTTTCCCTGGCTCTCTGGAAATAATGAATTCCCTTTCCCTCACCATGAAAGTTTTTCATTGAATCTTCCATTCCATTGTTTTCTCTTTAGTTATGTTATCCAAAACTCTCTAAGTATTTATTTTTCTTTTATGTAGAAGCCATAATACATTCAAACAGAGGGATATTTTACTTCTATACTCTGTTATGTAGGAGAAAGCAAGACAGAGAGGAGACCAAAAAGAAAAAACCTGTAAGATAACTTAAGAACTGCAGAGTAAAATATATTACTTTCCCACTATCAGTAGTTCTTGTTATTTGGAAGACTATGCAGTTGGGGATTGATCCCAGGTCTCCTGAGCAAAGCATATACTTTACCCCTACACATTCTCTCCCCACAAATGGCTCCAATTTTTCAATGATGTGACTGCTACTCTAACTTACTGATGTCAATTAGGAAAGCAAAATTATTTACAATACAGTTGAAGGACAGCTCCATAAATTCAGTCAAGCCTACAAATACTCAGTGATGATACATGAAAGATAACTGCTAATATTTACTGAAGACTCTTACATGACACATAAATAATGCAAGATTACATTTGCACCTTTTCAAAATTAAACAAAACTATTTTAAAGCATGGTATTCTAGGGTCCATGTTCCACTTACAGCCTTCATAGATGTCAGTAGGAATATGGACGGCTGCATGCTGATAGGATATCTGTCGACCAAAGTTAGCATCTTCAAGAAAACAGGCTTTATCCTCTGGCTTCCTGATTCACTCTCATTCTTTTCAGACTAGGCACAAAGGAAAAAAAAACAGATTATTACAACTCTGGCTAACATGGATATCATTATACTTTCATGGAAAAATATCACATATATGAATATTTTAACCAGATAGAGGAGTTAGCTCAAAGGGGGACAGCAAGTGAACTGCAGGTGAAAGGATTGGATTTTGATGCATAACACCATAGTGCCAAGGGTCTTGAGGCCCTAGGGGAGCCCCAGAACCACAGGGCTTAAGCAGCACCACCTAGCCAGGCCCTGAGTATTAAACAGCCAGCCCTATCACCTCCTTGCCAGGTTCTGAGTATTAAACAGTCAGCCCTATTAAACAGCCAGCCCTATCCTTATCACTAGGAATGGCCCCTGGGTCCTAAGCACTGCTGGGAAACCCACCCCTGGAAGACCTGTAAAAAATTTTAAATAAGTTAAATAAGAGATGACCTGCAAGAGCTGTTAAAAATTTAAATAAGTTAAATAAGAGAAATTTTAATTTCTCTTTCAATTTTCTCAATGTAAAGTCATTAAAGATTACTCACGGGATCGGAGTTTCTACTTTTGGTATTGTGAATGTACAATTTTGAAAAAAGCATCTTTCCATACAAACATATTACAATGACGCCACTAAATAAATTTCAAATGTATGTTAAAAAATTTATATCAAGCAATTTAGATAATCCTTGCTTGACTACTATTGGTATAAATCACCACAAAGAGAGAGTAACTGACGATTATTTTAGGTGCTGTTTCCCTGATATTTGTGTATGTTTCTATCATTTTTATTTTACAAAATACTCTAGGAAAGAGATCTTGTAAAAGTTTCAACTAAAATTTTACTGCAATCAATACTGAGAGCTGCACAAGGTAGACAATAAAATACAATAAAAATATACAACAAAATCTTTCAGAAATTTAAGGGTGAAGATCAGTTTTCTATCTATCCAAACCATATGTTTAACACTAAAATATCTTGCTGCCTTCTCTTGGCAAGAAATTAGTAATTTCTCCGTCCTCTTGGTCCATTTTCACTGGCCTTGGATATTAGTCTCATACTGTTTCTCTTTAAAACCCACAAATGAATTCAGTCGTTCTATAGTCTGTCCTCCTTCTGACTCAATTGGCTAAGAATGATACTCTCCATGTACAGGCAAATATTATGACTTCACTTTTCCTAAAGCAGCACAGTATTATATTGTATAGATGTACCAGAGTTTCTTTATCCAGTCATCTGTTCTCAGGCACTCAGGTTGTTTCCAGTTTCTGGCTATTGTGAACAGTGCTGCAAAGAATAGTAGATTGCAGATTTCTGCTGTGTGTTCTTGGGCCCGCAGGATAAATTCCCAGGAGTGGTATTGCTGGGTCAAATGGGAGCTCAATTTCTAGTTTTTGGAGGAATGTCCATATGGTTCCTCCAAAAAGGCTGGACCAGTCAACATTCCCACCAGAATGAAGAGAATCCCTTTCTCCTCACATCCATGCTAGCATTTGTTGATTTTGTTCTTTGGCATGTGTGTTGTGACATAATATCTCACTGTTGCTTTGATTTGCATTTCCCTGTTTACTGAAGAACATTTTTTCATATACCTTTTGGCCTTCTGAATTTTTTTCTTTGAGGAAGTTTCTGTTCATTTTTTTTCTCTCTAGTTTTTGATGAGTTGTGTTTCTTTCCTGTAATGTGCTTTATATATCTTGAATATTATTCCCTTATCAGATGGGTACTGAGTAAACATTTTTCCCCAATATGTGAACTGTCTTTGTATCCTGGTCATTGTTTCTTTTAAAGTACAGAAGATTCTAAATTTCATGTAGTCCCATTTGTTTATCTTTGCTTCCACTTGTTTGGTCAGTGTTGTTTCATTTTTGAAGATGCCTTTAGCTTTGGCTCTACTGGCATGAGACAGGACATATGGAGATATTACTGGTGCCCGCTCTAGCAAATAGATGATCAACGGGAAGATCGTGATCGTGATCGCCTTTAGCTTCAATGTCATGGAGAATTTTGCCTATGTTTTCTTCTATATACCCTATGGATTTAGGTCTGATGTTGAGGTCTTTAATCCATTTTGATCTGACTATTCTGTCTGGATAAGTTCATTTTTTTACATGTAGCAGTCCAGTTTTCCCATCACCATTTGTTAAAGAGAAAGCTTTCCTTGTTCCACTTCATACTTCTTACTCCCTAATCAAAATTTAAATTATCATATATTGAGAGAGTATCTGTCAGGATATTCAACTCCATTTAACTGATCTGCAGGTCTGTGTTTATTGCAATACCATGCTGTTTTTATTGCTACAGCTTTGTAGTAGTTTGAGGTTGGAAAAGGTGATGCTTCCCATCTTATCCTCAAGCATTGCTTTAGCTATCCTTGAGGGTTTATAGTTCCAAATGAATTCTGGAGTGTTTGATCAATTTCTTTGAAAAACTAATGGATATACTTATAGGAAATGCATTAAATCTGTATAATGCTTGGGGAATATTGCCATTATGACGATATTGATCCTTTCCATGAGAAGGAGATGTGAAGGGCCTGCAACATGGGCTGGATAATGTGAAGCTGCTCAGGCTGTCATTTCCTGGACTGCCAGAGCAATCACAAGGGTCCGTGGGACTTTCTTAGCTACCAGCCACGTACGTTCCAGGGGAGACATGGTGCTAGAGAGCCCCAGACTAGCAAAATTATTTAAAATGATTTTTTTAAAGTGGAATTAGATTGCTGTAACACTATGATGGACAGTATTGTAAATCTGAATGATGCAAAAAAATTTTAAAATAGACTTCCAAAATGTTAGCTCATAATCATGGAATTTAAAAGGCAATGAGTTCTTCAAAGACGAAACACCACTGACAAAGCAAATGGAAACAAAGAGAAGCAAACGGGATTATATGAAATTGAAATTTTTTTGCCCCTCGAAAGAAATGATCAAGATACAAAGACAGCCCACAGAAAAGGAAAGAATATTTCCAATACCCATCTGATAAGGGGTTGATATCAAAGGTATACAAGACACTAGTAGAAATTTACAAGAAAAAAAATCCAATCCTATTAAAAATTGGGATAAAAAATGAACAGAAACTTCCACAAACAAGAAATTAGAATAGTCAAAAGGTATATGGAGAAGTGCTCTTTATCACTAATTATCAGGGGGATGCAAATCAAAACAACGAGATATCATCTCACAACACAGAGACTGGCACACATCCAAAAGAGCAATAACAACCAGAGCTGGCATGGATATGGGGAGAAAGGTGTTGGGGAGCTGGCGCCAGGGTCCGTGACAGTGTTGGGAAGCGAGTTCCTTTCTACCTCAGAAGCCGGTGGGGAAGAGATGAAGACTCAGGAATCCAATGCAGTTTTTAAAGGGCTTTACTATCACAGGATCCAATATACAATCCAAGAGCAGGGAAAAACCTCCAGACTTTTGGTTCCCAGCTAGGCCCCAGCCAGGTGTAGGCCAAGATGGCTGCCACCACGTGTTGAGGCCCAACAGAGAATGGAGAGGACGGAGAAGCAAAACACCAAGGGAAGCAGAAATGGCAAAAGGGGAAAAGACGAGAGATTCTTTCTTCTTGCAGCTTATTTTATAGCTAAAAATCCGCCCAAAGTCCCCAGTCCAGCCCATTCTGGGCTGGGCTACCTAGAGATGAAAAACAGGAAAATAGCTCTATAGAATATAGCAACTTCAGGAGACCATCTGGTTGTTTACAAGGACCCAGTGCTAACTAAAAGCCTCCTAGCAGAGCTGGGAGAAGCTATAAGCTAAATGTAACTTCCCCTGGCAGGAAGGGTCAAATGCCCTCAGGTAATTTGTCCCAGCATCTCACCTAATGTCTTGAGCCAAGATCTGCCTGGAATTGCCATTATAGGGTAGAGAAGGGGGTTTCTGAGATGGCATGTCTCTGTACCAAAGACTAATACTAATGCCAGTTAAATATTTCTCCAAGCCTTCACAAGAGTCTTGTCTACTTCATGGTAGTTTTGTATTTCAGTTGCCTTTGAGTTATCAGGGGAGCCATGCTTGCTTGCTTGGAGGCAAACAGCATTTCTCTCTGGTCTAATTACTTAGAGATCCATCACTTCTCGGCCTTTTGGCTAAGATCAAATGTAATTACTTAGAGATCCAACGTGGCCAGGCAAATATGCTGGAAAGATCTAGCTAGTCCCACGATGCTTGTGGTAGCATGAGAGAATATTTATACCAGCCAGTACAGAATACATGGTCAGATAAGACTGCCATGTTCAGACTATCCTCCTATCTATGAAGTGACCAGCAGGAGGCAATCCAGGGCAGATGCAGAGACCTAGGCTTTTAGGTATCCTGCAACAGAAAGGGATTCTCATTCACTGCTGGTGAGAATGTTGGAAAACAATATGACATTACTCCAAAATCTAGATATTGAGCTCCCATTTCACCCAGCAGTACCACTCCTGGGAATATACCCTAGAGAACCAAACACAAGAAGAAACACTATCTGGATTTTGATGTTCATCGTAGCACTATACACAATAGCAGAATCTGGAAACAACCTAAATGCCCGAGAACAGAAGACTGGCTAAAGAAACTGTGGTACATCTACACAATGGAATACTATGAAGCTGTCAGAAAAGATGAAGTCAAAAATTTATATGCAAATGATGGACATGGAGAGTATCCTGCTGAGTGAAATTAGTGAGACTGTAAAGGACAGATATAGAATGACTGCATTCATCAGTGGTATATAAATATATACTAGTGCTCAACTAATTACGGGACATGTTAACACCACACTAGAACTGAACATTGAATGCACACAAAGGGATTTACATGATGATCCCTAAATGTCTTTAGGGCAAGCCACAATGTGTGTGTGTGTGAGAGAGAGAGAGAGGAGAGAGAGAGAGAGAGAGAGAGAGAGAGAGAGAGAGAGAGAGAGAGAGAGAGAGAGCAGAGAGAGAAGCAGATAGTGCCTGCTATAGAGGGAAGCTGGAGGAGGGGGATGGAATTTGGGGACATTGGTGGTGAGAACAGGGCATTGGTGGAGGTATGGGTGCTAGAAAATGTATGACTGAAACCCAATCATGAACATCTTTTAACTGTATACTGCACGCTGGTATAATAAAAAAAATTTTAAAAGAAATTGAGTGAATGCTTTTAATTACTATTTGGTCTTACTAGCATCCTATTAGCATCTTTAATATAATGAGCAATTTGCTTTGCAACAATATCTTTAAAAATATCAAAAATAAAGTAATGATTCAAATTTTATTATTATTTTGGTTTCTGGGTCACACTGCAGTGTGCATGGATTACTCCTGGTTCGATGCTCAAAGAACTATATGTGATTTTAGGGACCCAACTAAAGACAAATGTGAGGCAAATGTCCTAACTGCTGCACTTCCTCTATGGCCCATGTCTATAAATAAAACTTTTGGGAGAAAAACAGGAAAGTAAACTCTAATGAGATGAATTGAGCTTTTTAATTTAGTCAGATAATCAGACTATTTGTGTTTCCATAGGTGGATGTACTTGATGAATGAAAAATCTTTCCTCTATAGAGCATTCTGAAAATGGATTACTATTTTTATTTGTGTGAATAGAAACATAATAGTTATACCATTAACACACTGACTGCTAAATCAAAACGTCCTGCTAAAACTCTGAGTGTGGGCAAAACACCTAGATAGAGAAAGCACTAATTGCACTCTTTTCTAAAACAGGGGTTAGGTGTGTGCAGCATGAAGAAGAAATGAGAGATGATAATGACAAAGTTAAGAGGAAAAAAAATAACAGAGCAAAAGAATATTTAACCTAACACATCCACTTTGATTGCAAAAGAGAAAAAAAATGTGAAAATAGATGGGATTCCTTTTGGATTCAACTGTGAATTTTAACTCATTTTTCATTTACACTCTATTGTCTATTCCTGGGCACTGCTGACTTTTTCTTTGGGAGGGAGGATGACACACACCCACACCTGACGGTGCTAGGGCGTACTTTGGGCTCTGCATTCTGGGATGACTCCTGGCAGGCTTGGGACATCATAGAGGGTGCTGGAGATGGAATTGGGTTAGCAGCATGCAAGACAAGTTCTTACTTGCTCTAGTAAACATCTCTCTACTGACTTACAAAAGAGAAAATGGACATTAAAACAAGCATTTTCTGGGGTCAGACTGACAGCACAGTGGGTAGATCACTTGCCTTGCACGTGACACACCTGGTCATTGCTCTCTCCCTAGTACCCTGTATGGTACTCTGAACACCATCATGAGTGATAGCTGAGCACAGAGCGAGGGGAAAACCCCTGAGCATCACCAGGCTTAGTCCCAAGAACCAAAAATAAATTAAGTAAACATTTTTGATTGGGGACTCCCCAATATGTTTTCAGTTATATTTAACACATTAGGCCAAACAATTCAAAGTTCAAGCCAGTGATGCACTGATGATCTGGTCCAGCTACAGAAGGAGCACCAGGCAATACCTGCAGTGCTAGCAGGGATCTCTGGAACTATAGCTGGCAATGTTTGGGAAACCATGTAATGCTGGGGTTCAAGTACAAGCACCTTGCACAAGGTACATAACCCCTGATCTTGAAACTATTCACCCAGCAAACCATGCTACTTTCTTTACTAATATGTCGAGAGTGTTAACAATGTCCATTTCCTTCTCATCTGCAAACATATAAACATCTATCAAAAGATAATTCAAAAGAAAGGACTCACAATTTTCTAGAGGTTTAGGTTTATGCTGACATAAGATGAATAAAAATAATGCATGTTATCTTCATCTATTAAGGGAATATAAAACACACTGACATATCAAACTCTGAAAAGTTTTGACTCTCAGTAGAAGTTTGATGTCAAACTTTCTTCACTAAAGAAACATATTCACAACAGCATATTTGAGCCTATTAAGATCCAAACTGTTTCTATACTATATTTATAGCAAAGAACTTCTTACAAATTATTGTGGAAACTACTGATCAGGAGAATGGCTCTAGTCTGATACATTAGTAGACTCTCAAACCTGAGTCAGCCACTCTTCCTAGGCATCAGTTTTCTGGCTTAAACATATGAGGTTGGTCTGCACATGTGGTCCTCACCCCATAGAGCATATCAGAATAATATATCAGGATAATTTGGGCTCCCTCCCCTTTCCTCATCAAGAAGCAATGATGGGGAAGAGGTTGCCCCGTGAGGAGGGTCTATTAAAAAATGTTTAAGTTCACTCTTGTGTGTGGGGGGGGGGGGGGGGGTGCTTGGGGTCCGCAACAATAAGGAGAGGGAGCAAGTTCCCTTTACTTCCAAGCCAGGGGTGGATGGAAAGAATTCCCAAGTTCAGAAAAAATTCCGAAGACTTTCACATATCGCCATTAACTGAACAAATACTGCTAATACAATCCAAGATGGGGAAACTCCCAAACTTCTAGCTTCTGTCCAAACCTCTGACCATGTGTCCAGGCTGAGATCCTCCACCAAAACGGACACTATCTTTGTTCCAGCACCCTTTTTTCTCTTCAGAGCCTACCAAAAGCTTCCACACCTACCCCTTAGTGGGCTGGATTATCCAGGGATCGAATTTAGGTTTCTCATGCAGATCCCAGGTGCACTCCACCTAGCCCAGTCCTTACAACTGCTGATTTGCCAGATTTGCTAATTTTTTTAATTTCTGCCTTTCTGGTTCTTCCACAAGACACTTGTAGATATGGGGGAGGATGGATACCTTAGATAAAAGTAACTCAGATTTCAAGACATGGGAAATAGCATCTGATCTTTATCCCATGAATCTCGTGCAGTCAGATATATCTTTTAAAACATCCACATGTTCTTTTTCTTCTTATTCCAGGGTAGTTCTGGGTGTTCTGCCTTTAGAATTACTAAGAGTTATGCTCACTTCCAGAAGGCAAACTTAATATTCCTCTTTGATCTAGCATGGCTATCTGCTTAAAGGTGGATCTAACATAGCCAGAAAAACTCTGCATGTGTAAATATTCCCTTGTGGGGATCAATGGGAGTTATGAGAGGAAATACTTTGACCAGCTAACGAAGGACACAGGGTAAGAATATTCTGCCACTCAGAGAGCTATAAAATCAAATAGTCTTTTCCAAACCTACTCCCAATCTCCCTTTGTGATTTGTAGAGGGCTTTGAGGCAAAATGGCTCTTAGCAGATGTAAATGCTCTGGGCTTGCAGAGACCCAGAGCTCATTAGGGCTTGTCCTCAAACATTCTAATACAACTTCCATGTTAAACTATGAATCTTCAAACTAATGCCTCTAAAAAGTCTTTTAGGTTTAATAGATGCTAATACTTATGAAGATTCCCTTAACATCAAAATATGAAAAAAATTTAAATGTTCAAAAATAATATTTAGGTCAAAAATATTATGTCAGAATTGTATATTTTACAAGTAATATAAAAGTAATTACAATGAGGGGCCGGAGCGATAGCCCAGCGGGTGTGGGCGTTTGCCTTGCACGCGGCCGGCCTATGCCGGCCCGGGTTCAATCCCCGGCATCCCATATGGTCCCCTGAGCACCGCTAGGAGTTATTCCTGGAGTGCAGAGCCAGGAGAAAGCCCTGAGTATTGCAGGGTGTGACCCAAAAAACAAAAAAAAAAAAAAAGAAAAGAAAAGAAAAAGTAATTACAATAAGATTATATGTATTGTATTTGTTTAAAAAGAAAGTTAAATAAAAAATATGTAAAAAAAAACTCTAGAGGAAAGAAAGGGAATAATATGGCAAATGTTTGATTTAGTTTCAAGATATATGTCTGTTCTTGGTTATTTTTTGCAATAAAAGTAAACGTTTAATGTACATTAATTCTAAGCCCTTTGGGAAGTGCTATATTCATTATATAATTTCTCACTGAGATAAAAATTGTTTACATTTCCTCTTATAATTAAAGTTTTTGGTTAAGTTTATGGAGAGTTTACACCTTTAAATGACATACAAAGAGGCCCCTTAGAATGCCTTTAAGGGATATGCATGATAGTCCCTCAGCATATATTGGAAATCACAATGCATTAAAAACAAAGAATGGACTGGAGAAGAAAAGTCCCTATCATACTGACTGGATAAAGAAGCTTTGGAACATCTACACAATGGAATACTATGCAGCTGTTAGGAAAAATCAAGCTATGAAATTTGCCTATAAATAGATGGACATGGAGAAGATCATGTTGAGTGAAATTAGCCAGAAGGAGAGAGAGAGATATAGAATGACTGCATTTATTTGCATGAAATAAATATATATGTATATATTATGATACCAATATCCATGGTCAAGTGAAACATGTATATGGAGGTTTTGTCAAAGGTGGATACCAACCTAGATAATACCAACCTAGAACTGAGCATTAAATACAGGCAAAAAGATAGACATAACCCTTTAATGTATGTTCTGTAATCCATAGTCTGGAAGGGAAGGAAAAGAGAAAGAGATAGAGAGAAAGGGAAAGAAATAAAGAACCTGCCAAGGAGGTGGGCTGGGGGAGGGGGAGGGAACCAGGGTCTTTGGTGGTGGGAGATGGGCATTGGTGGAGGGATGGGTGCTGGAACATTGTATGACCAAAACCCAAATATGAACATCTTTGTAATTGTATATCTCACGGTGGTATAATAAAATACTTATAAAAAAGAATAGGCCTGCAATGAGATATTTGGGTATCATAATATGTACATATTATATGTATACATATATAGTATACATATATGTGTATACATATATACCTATATGTATCATAATATGTACATATATATGTATATACATATATATGTATAGACATATACATATATATGTATACATATATATATGTACATATTATGATACCCAAATCCAATGTCAGGTGAAGCATCGATCAGGAGGTCTTGTCAAAGGTGGAAATTTTCACAAACGTGTGGGAGGCAGAGGCTAGGTAAGACAGAGAATGGAACAGTGTGCCAATAATTGTCGGAAGTGCTAACACCAACCTAGAACTGAGGATTAAATACAGGCAAAAAGATACCACATGACAACCTTTTAATGTATGTATTGTAATCCACAACGTGGGAAGGAAGAGAGAAGGGAGGGAAGAGAGAGAGAGAGAGAGAGAGAGAGAGAGAGAGAGAGAGAGAGAGAGAGAGGTAGGCTAGGGGAGGGGAGGGAATCGGGGACATTGGTGGTGGGAAATGGGCACTGGTGGAGGGATGGGTACTGGAACACTGTATGACCGAAACCCAAATATGAACATCTTATGAACATCTTTGTAATTGTGTATCTCATGGTGGTATAATATTAAAGAAAAAAGTCCCTATCATAGTGGCAGGCAGAGGGGGGACAGGCAGGGGGAGGGGTCGGTAAGGGGTGAGGGAAATTGGGGACACTGGTGGTGGAAAATGTGTACTGGTGGAGGAATGGGTGCTGCAACATTATATGACTGAGACCCAATTATAAACAGCTCTGTAGCTGTCTCACAGGGATATAATATTTTTTAAAAGAATGCTTTTACATGGTATCATTATGTATCTTGATTAATATTAATATTAGTTTCTAAAAATGTTAAAGATACTGCCTCTTTAAATTTTAATATTCTCTATATAGTGAAGTATTTTCATGGAAATATTAGAAATTCTAAATAGAGCTTACTTATTTCATTGTACTTATGAAATTAATTGTCCCTGGCACTTAAAATCTGTATTACTGTGATACATATAAGCAGTTTATAGAACAATTTAATAAGACAACTGTTATACACAGAGAAACTGACAATTAGGAGAAAATATATTTGGAATAAATAATTTATTATATTAGCTAAAAATTCCAAGTGATTTCTTCCCAGGGAAACTGACTTCCTTTGTTATCAGACTGCCCACCAAAAAAGTACACATTTCTGGGCCAGAGTGATAGCATAGTGGGTAGGGCGTTTGCCTTGCACATCGCCGACCTGGGACCGATCACTGGCATCCCATATGGTCCCCTGAGCACCGCCAGGTGTAATTCCTCAGTGAAGAGCCAGGAGTAACCCCTGAGCATCGCCAGATGTGACCCAAAAAAGCAAAATAAAAGAAAGTATACATTTCTAATATTTTCCAAAATATTTCTCCTGAATTCTCCAGACTACATTATATAAAACAGCAGATAAACTAAGTAGGTTTACTCTAAAAAAATATTCGTCAATTATTAAAACAAATTCATGAAACATAAAAAGCATGTTCTTCAGATTATTTTTCTTTATATATTTTCAGCCAGTAAATATTAAATTCTAAAAGATTAGAATCACTGGGATAAAGGCACAGGCTAATGCTGGATACACAGGTCATTTCATTTCACAGACAGTGCATAGTACCTACTGTAACTGGGAGTGACAATGAAATCTACAATGGACAGAAGACTTTGCATTTTGGATATGTTCTTATAAAACCAAATTTAATATTTTCCTGAACTCTATTAATATTCATATCCCACAAAACAGAGAAAATTGGGGTCAGAGCAATAGTACATTTTTGTCTTGTAATTGGCTGACCCAAGTTCAATCCCTGGCATCTCAGATGTTCTGAGCAGTGCCGGGAGAAATTTCTGAGTGCAGGGTCATGAGACAGTTCTAAGCACCACCAGGAGTGATTGAAAACCAAAGCAAACCAAATCAAAAAAATCTGAAAAAAAATTAAGTGTTAGAATAAAGAATTTGTTCATGGAGATCCACTATAAATGGATCACATTAGAATTTCTATCTTAATAGTTAAGTTAAATGAAAAGATTGTGTAATGAAACAAATTCTTCAAAGACTGGAGGTAAAAAACATACATTCTATTATGTATATTTATAAATTCCCACCTCTAAATACATATTTTCTTTACAACTATTTTGCTTACAACTATAAAGACATATTTTTTCCTCACAACTATATCACAGATATAATCTACACAGGGTGTACAACATTTAAATCATCAATGCTACTTTATGTTTTTTTAAGTTTCTCTGGAATTTCTAGTATCAAATAAATTTTGAATATACAATATGCCTTAGGTAGTCATTCCGGCACAATATAAAAATTTACCACAGATACATTAAAACCTAGTATACTACTCTGTTGGTATTCACACTGTTCAACAAGAAGTCAGGTTACCTCTGTAACCACTAATTCACGTTGAGTCTAATCTCTCTGTGATGCTTCATTAGTTAAGGCTGATTACCAATTCTGACCCCTACAAAGAAAAACTGCCTTTTGAATAAACTACTTGCATCAATTGGAAATGGAGATTCATCAAAGAGGCTGTGGCTGGCATGCTCAATTAGGGAATAATGAGTGAAAAGCAAAAGATGTTGAGTCTTCACCCAGTCATAGTTGTTGTGGTCAGGTTTCAAGACCATGATGAATATAAATAATGAATTCAGTAAAATAGAAAAGAAATACTGTCTTCTGGCTCAATTGTCATACACTTCTAGTTTTTTCCTTGAGCATTACATGACTCAGAAAAGTATTAAGTGGAAGAATGTAATACTAAAAGAGTCACATGACAATGACTAAATTCTATAAAGACTGTAATATTTGCAAGATTACTTTTATTTCATAAAAACAAGTCACCATGATATTATAAAGATATGTCATTCTTGCAAAATTTTGAAGGTAGATAACATGTTTGACAGTAATATTTTTGTAATTATTTTAGATTATTTTTCCAGTTCTTCAAGAAGTTAAACTATTATAATGCCTCAGCTTCAGCATGTAAAAATTTGAGCATTATCTCTTTAGAGACAATTTATTTAATATGTTACATATGTTTCTTAATTTAGCATGAAAAGTCAATTTGTAACAGAGTCACTAAAAGCAAACTGAGTAAATAATTATATATATAATTATACATATATATAATAATACATATATATATATAAATGGGTTAGATCCATTGGTAAGATTCCATGTATGCTTCTACTAATAATTATTACCTAGAAGGGAAGGACAAAAGTGAAACAGATTTGGGGTGGGTGAGAAAGAGCCGTAAGCAGCTGAACCTATGTTAACACAAAAGAAACAGCAAGTTGAAAATCAATGCTGGCGATATTATGCAAATATATGAAAACATATTTAAACATTTTCTTTTTAAAAATATTATACTACTGTGAGATATACAGTTACAAAAGTCTTCATATTTGATGCAGGTTTTTTTAAGTATTTTATTATGCCACTGTGAGATATACAATTACAAAGATATACAATTAAAAAGTTCATATTTGGGTTTTGGTCATACAGTGTTCCAGCACCCATCCCTCCACCAGTACCCATCTCCCACCACCAATGTCCTGGTTTCCCTCTCCCCTCACCCAGCACGCCTCCATGGCAGGTTCTTTATTTCTTTCCCTTTCTCTCTCTTTCTCTTTTCCTTCCCTTCCAGACTATGGATTACAGAACATACATTAAAGGGTTGTCATGTGTATCATTTTGCCTGTATTCAATCTGAATGCAGGTTTTGCCTGGTCTTGGATATTGGTATCATGCTATTATCTACTCGTAGTAAAGTTTGAAGTTGGGAAAATTTATACCATCTTCGTTTTCCCAATGACTGCTTTAGCTATTCATGTGTGTTTATTATTCCATACAAATTTCAGGAGTGTTTGGTCAATTTATTTGAAGAATGTCATAGGTATCCTTATAGGGACTGCATTGAATCTGTATAAATCTCTAGGATTATTACCATTTTGATAATGTTAATTCTTCCAATCCATGAGCAGGGAATGTGTCTCCTGATCCTCAGTTCCTCTTTTATTTCTTGAAGTAGCATTTTGTAGTTCTCTTTGTACATATACATTTTTCTGTTTTTTATTCATAGCACAACTTTCTTCTTTAACTAAACAGTCCTCTCTTGGAGAGTTTACAGCTAAAAATCCTCCTTGAATACTGAAACTAATAGGGGATGTATCACCATCAGAAAACTGATCACAGTGTAATGAGCTAACTTTTTGTTTATAAGCTCCACGAAAGACAATGACCTCACTAACATGTTCGTATGTATCTCCAGTACTAAGCATATTTATTATACCTATATTTTCTTGTCAAAGTATACCGTTCAGTGAATGAATAAAATTGAATGAAAGCCTCTTGATCATCAACCGCAGGCTTTTTCTTTTGTAATAAGAAACACGGAAAAAACACTGAGAAAAACACTAAGTGGACAGATAGTTACCTAAGGTCTCTATGTTGGGTGTATTTGTGCATAGGAGTCTAGATCAAACCCAGGAACCATTGTCTTATAATACAAGCAGGACAAGCATCTGTTGAGATATAACTTATCATTTTTTTCAAAAGGAAATAAATACAAGATTACTAACGTGCATACTAGATATAAAAATTCTAGCCATGTAATCTATTTGCTTTAACCTAGCACAAATTAGATAGCAAAAATTTTGTACGAACATATAAATGGTAAGAAGCTGGTGTACTACAAGGCAGTAGTAATTAAAACAGCATGGTATTGGAATAAAAACAGATCTGTGGACCTATGAAATAGAATTGAATATCCTGACACCCAACCTCAAACACATGATCATTTAATCTTTGATAGAGGTGCAAAGAGCCTAAAATGGAGTAAGGAAAGCCTCTTCAACAAGTGGTGTTGGGAAAACTGGGCAGCGACATGTAAAAAATGAATTTGGACCTGTGTCTAACAAGATGCACAAAAATCAGATCAAAATGGATTAGAGATCTCAATATCAGACTTGAATCCATAAAGTATCACTGTGTCACTGTATCACTGTATCACTATAACACTGTCTTCCCGTTCATCATCGATTCACTGGAGCGGGCACCAGGAACATCTCCATATGACCTGTCTCATGCAAGTAGAGCCCAAGGACACCTGCTTGCTCCAGCAACATAAATATAAAAGAGCCTCGAGGCTCTTTCATAAAAAGAGCCTTCGAGGCTCTTTATATTCCCATTCCATCAGGTCGTGGGAATGAGGGTCTATAATCCATAAAGTACATTGAAGAAAATATAGGAAAAACCCTCCACGACATTGAAGCTAAAGGCATCTTCAAAGGTGAAAAATCACTAACAAAGCAACTAGAAGAAAAGATAAATATATGGGACTACATGAAACTAAAAAAGCTTCTGCACCTCAAAAGAAACAGTGACTAAGATACAAAAGCAGTCCAGAGAATGGGAAAGAATATTCACCCAATACCCATCTGATTAGGGGTTAATATCCAGGATATATCAGGCACTGGTAGAACTTTACAAGAAGAAAACAAACAATCCCCATCAAAAAATGGGGAGAAGAGATGAACAGAAACTTCAGCAAGGAAAGAAATTCGAATGGCCAAAAAACATATGAAAAATGCTCATCATCACTAATCATCAGAGAGATGCAAATCAAAACAACAATGAGATACCACTTTACACCACAGAGACTGGCACATATTCAAAAGAGCAAGAACAACAAGTGCTGGCATGGATGTGGGGAAAAGGGGGACACTCATCCATTGTTGGTGGGAATGCCGGCTGGTACAGCCTTTCTGGAAAACAATATGGACATTCCTCCAAAGACTAGAAATTGAACTCCCATTTGACCCAGCCATACCACTCCTGGGAATCTACTCTGGGAAACCAAAAATACGCGAGCGGCAACACCATCCCTACTTTTATGTTCATAGCATCATTATTCACAATAGCCAGAATCTGGAAGCAACCAGAGTGCCCAAAAAATCTATGACTGGATACAGAAGCTTTGGTACATCTACACAATAGAATACTATGCAGCTGTCAGGAAAAATGAAGTTATAAAATTTGCCTATAAATGGATGGACATGGAGAAGATTATGTTGAGTGAAATTAGCCAGAAGGAGAGAGACAGATACAGAATGACTGCATTTATTTGCATAAAATAAATATATATGTACATATTATGATACCAATATCCAAGGTCAAGTGAAACATATATCAGGGGTCTTGTCAAAGGTGGAAATTATCACTAACATGTGGGAGTCGGAGGCTAGGCAAGACAGAAAATGGAACAGTGTGCTAACAATTGTCGAGGGTACTAATGCCAACCTAGAACTGAGAATTAAATAGAGGCAAAAAGATACACATGACAACCCTTTAATGTATGTTCTGTAATCCATAGTCTGGAAGGAAGGAAAAGAGAGAGAAAAGGGAAAGAAATAAAGAACCTGCCATGGAGGAGGGCTGGGGGAGGGGGAGGGAACCGGGACGTTGGTGGTGGGAGATGGGCACTGGTGGCGGGATGGGTGCTGGAACACTGTATGACCAAAACCCAAATATGAACTTTTTTAGTTGTATATCTTTGTAATTGTAAAAATAAAACATTTTTAAAAAATTAACAAATTTAAAAAAAAGCAGTTGTAACATCTACACAATGGAATACTATGCAGCTGTTAGGAAAAACAAAGTCATGAAATTTGCCTATAAAAGGATTGGCATAGAGAGGATTATGCTATGTGAAACCAGCCAGAAAAAGGACAGATATATAATGACTGTCTATAATGAAAGATTATAGAATCTTTAAGATTATAGTAAGGATCATACTAGTTTGCCCTCACGCAAGCGAGTGTGACACTTTCAGTATATGGAGAAAAAGATACTTAGAATCACCCTGGTGCAGATAATAAGTTAATAAATAAATAAATAAATAAATATTTATAAATAAATAAATGGTACCCTTGTGGGTACCATCTAGATTACATGAAGCCCATGAAATTAATATGTATTACTTTATATCACCGCCCCCTCTCCAGTGTTTTACATAAGAGATAATCTCAGAGGAAAGGATTAGTCCTTGGTGTAACCCTTTGTTTATACCTGTAATAGGGTGTGGCACCACCCTTCTACACTCTGTTTAGGGTTCTTTGTTGACAGGACCATCCTGCCAACAGATAGGGTAACTTTTGGTGTATATAAGGGGACGGACTGACTTGCACCTTTTTCTCCTGCTCCTTCTTTTGGGTAGGACTGCTCTCTCTCTTGTGGGAGACTTAGGCTCTCTTTGTATGGTCTAAGTTCTGACCGGACTAGAGTTCTTTCATTATATTGGATTGCTGTGGAAGAGTTTTTTCTAGTATTAAAAGCTTTTTTTGGAAATGCTCTGGACTCCTGAGTTTTCATTTGTTTCCCTGCGGCCTCAGGAATAGAAGAGAACTTCTGTCCTGACACTGTAGAGATGCCAGTGGCATCCCCGACAGGGTAGCTTGCCAGGCTCTGCTGTGCGGGTTTATACCAGGGGGCCCAATATATATATATATATATTTTTTTTTTTTTTGTCAAAGTATCACCCATCCAGGGCCCACAGGGAGAGCCCTGGGTGTAGACAAGCCTGTCTCCTGTCTGCCACCTGCCGATGCAGCCAGGCACCACAGTCACACCTGCAACACTTCAAGGGGCAAATGGCAGGACCAAACAATAAAATGTATCAAAAATTAACAGAAAATAATTTAAAGATGCCCTCCCTAAAATAGGCAGAATTTCCTAAAGAAACTGAACCTAAACTAAGTTCTGTTTCTTTCATTTATTTAACTGACCTCAGTGTATATTAATGTAGTCATATTTTACATAGCAGTGCATGCACTAATTTTATTGTATCCATGACTGGGAACAGGGGACCAGATCAGCATAGATTTAAATCTAACCATCTTTTTAATCTGAGAGATCTGCTGCTATTTGCTCTAAACTACTATCAATGATGGAGCTGCTTAGATATCATGCAAGTAAATGCATCAAGATTTTAAGAAGAAATAATACTGGATATTTATATTAAAGTGAATTTTCAAACAGCCCTGAAAAATTTCAGTCAAATACCGTTAGTTTTTATTTGGAGTATAGCCAATGGTGCTCAGGCTTTATGCTGGAGGTGCTCAGAGCTGGGAACTGAACCTGTGCCTCCTTCATACAAAGCATGCTCACTAGCCCTCTGAGCTATCTCCTCCAGTCTGCAGAATGGCCCTCTCCAGTACCTCTAAGTGCCCCAATAAAAGCAGTAATATCACTGTCAACCACTCCTCTTGTACTCCCAGTCGCAGAACTTCATTTCATTCCTGGCACATTCAGTTAACCAACATGACACAGGGGAAGCACTTTGTCCAAAAAATTTAATTTTTTTTTTACTTGCCCTTATCCGAAGCATCTCAGACTATCAATGAGTTTCAAGAGAGTAATGTGAACAGCAAAAGAAGCAAAAGATTCACTCCATATAAAGCTCTAATATTCAATGTAGGATGGTATATATAAACTATTATTATAACCATATTCAGATATATGGCATCCAAATAGATAAATAACTTATTTTATATGCATAGGTAATTCCAAATAAACTATTGTCCAAACCAATTTATACACTATTCCTATACCATCTTCATTTTGTTTACTAACAGTGATTAAGATAAAGACTAACAACCATAAAAAGGGTTAAAAATGGAACAAGAAATAAATCCAGTCTGTGCTTCTTTAATAACTAAAATAATTTCACTGCTGTTTCATGTTTACCTCTATGAGCTCAGCGGTGATACTTATTTCTATCAAATTAAATCAAATTATAAGATATTGGGATTTAAAATAGAGATTTAGACAGAACATTAAGTTTGGAATTAGTTTTAACGTGGAGAGAATTCTGCTAAGAAAATAAATTAGCAAGAAAAATATGCAAGGGGATTCAGCAGAGTAGAGAAATGTTCCAGACAGGTCAAATTTTTAAGTGATCAATAAAATAAAATGTTGCCAAAAAAATCAACTGAATTTATCAACAAGAGAATTCTGGGTCTGAACTTAACTTGAACTTCAGTCAGAAACATAAACTACAGAATAAGGCTGATAAGATTTGGTCGTAATCACTTTTCTCAGTGTTTACTTAGGGAAATAAAAAATACAGAGTACAGCTGCTTCCACAATACATATACCTTTTGAGAAATCAGTTGCTTAACCAGAACAGAACTTAATTTACCAAGACATATCTGAAATCATAAACAATTCAAAAATAAAAACAAAAAGATTGTGAAATTTTGCAGACATTTTATAATAATTATTTTATTTTTTTATTCTACATATCAGAATTTATCTTTTTTAAAAAATATTTTATAGCAGGCACTATTCCTCTTATCTCTTCTCTTCCCTCCCTCCCTCCCTCTCTTCCACCCCTCTCTCTCCCCCCTTTTCTCTCTCTCTTTTCTCTCTCTTCTCTCTCTCTCTCTCTCTCTCCTACACATTGTGGTTTGTCCTACAGACATTTAGGGACTATTATGTAAATCCCTTTGTGTACCTCAATGTTCAGTTCTAATGTGGAATTAACATTTCCCATAATTAGTAGAGCACTAGTATATATTTACATACCACTAATGATTTTGGGGACATTGGTGGTGGGAATAGGACACTGGTGGAGAGATCGGTGCTGGAAAAATGTATGACTGAAACCCAATCATGAACATCTTTTTAATTGAATATCGCATGGTGGTATAATAAAAAAAAACTTAAAAAAAACAAAAATATCTTTCTATCTTCTTTTGTCTTCTACCATTTATTTCAGCAGTGACTTTGTTTTGTAAGTCGACTTTCACCTCCTTTATTATGTTTAGTTGTATATATTTACTTCTTTTCCAAGAGATTGTAAATAGGATTTAAAATTTTCTTTGCTCTTCTTTGTGGTAAAGAAAGAGCAAAGAAATACTTTATACTTTATTTGTGGTATATAGAAATGCAACATATTTTTATATTAATTTTTAGCCTGCCATTTTAATCATTAAATTTTAATGGAGAGATAAATTTTCCTGAACCATTTATTGGCATCAAAATCAGTTAGTTTATCCAAGGCAGGTTGTTTGTCTATTTTGTCATATTTCCTACAATAAGATGTTAAAATCCCAGAAAAAATACTGTTATGGAATCACAGTGAATTATGAAACTATTTATAATTGGGTTTCAGTCACACAATGTTCAATAGTCATACCTGCACTAATAATATTTCCCAGGAACAATGTCCCCAGTTTCACTCCCACCATTCCCCCAACTACCTGTTCCAGCCTGCCTCTATATAGGCACGCTTCTCTCTCTCTTTCTTCTCTCTCTCCCCTCCCCTCCCATAATTTTGGGCATTGTGGTTTGCAATACAGATACTGACAGGTCATCATGTATATCTAATTATCTACTTTCAACACTCAGCTCTTATCCAGTCATCATTCCCAACTATTCTGATTCATTCTCTACCTCAACTACCCACTACCTCTCACTCACTTGTGGTATATTCCAACTACTGACCAGTTATCTTCCCCTGTTTATCTGGTCTTGGATATTAGTCTTATACTGTTTGTCTTTAAAACCCACAAATGAATGTATTCATTCTATATCTGTCCTTTTCCTTCTGACTCATTTGGCTAAGCATTATACTCTCCATGTCCATCCACTTACAGGCAAATTTCACTTGATCACTTGATCACTTGAATCCCGTTATTCATCGATTTGCTCGAGCGGCGCCAGTAACATTTCCATTGGACCCTATCACGTGCCAATGTAGCCCAATGGCATCTGGTTGATTCAGGAATACGAAGAGCCTCAAACCGTTCCTTCAGGGTCTTTACAAGGAAGTCTGACCATCTTGTAGGTGGGCGGCCACGTGATCTTTTGGTATCCCGTGGGATCCAGTCAGCAATGGCTCTAGTCCAGCGGTTGTCTCCAAATCGCATTACATGTCCAGCCCATCTGATTTTCGATGCCTTGGCAAACGAGACAGCATCCCTGATTCTGGAATAGCAACTGAGGTCAGAACTCCGATTCCTTCTCTCACTTGAGTGAGGCGTGATATTCCAAGCATAGCTCTTTCAATTCCTCTCTGGGAGACCTGAATAGCATTCTCATTCAGCTTTCATAGGGCCCAAGTCTCTGAGGCATATGTTAGTGCAGGGAGAACGGTGGAGTCAAAGAGATATGCCTGGAGCTGGAGGTTCTTTGTCCTTTTAGCTATTTCTTCAGGCATTCCATGGCGCTCTCTTCCTCCTGCACAGCTCAGGTTTTAGATCGTTCATCATGTTGACTTCTCGACCTAGGTACACATAACTGCTGCATTCAGAGATGTTTGTTACATTGAGAGTGAATGGGGCCTCTGGAAGTAGTTCATTCTTCATAAACATGGTTTTCTTTTAGATTCAGCTGAAGACCTATCTTTCCACATTCTCGGTCAAAGTCAGTCAGCATTTGTGCCGCTTGACTAATGTTTGGTGTTATTAGAACAATGTCATCAGCGAAGCGGAGGTGGTGTAGTTGCCGACCATCTATCTTCACTCCCATTCCTTCCCATTCTAATTGTCGCATGATGTTCTCAAGGGTGGCGCTGAAGAGTTTTGGTGAAATGGTATCACCCTGTCGAACCCCTCTTTTCACATTATTGATCACTTTTTGCAGAATGGTGAGATCCTGGTGGTGAATCCGTAATACAGCTCACGAAGGATCTTGATGTATTGGGTTTGAACACCCTGCTTGGCTAGGGCTTCGATGAGGCAAATTTCATGACTTCATTTTTCCTAACAGCTGCACAGTATTACACTGAGATATGTATGGCAGTTTCTTTAGTAGTCTGTCCTCTGCCATGCATCTCTTTCCAGATTCTGGCTATGGAAAATAGTGCTACAAGGTACACAGAAATGCAGATGGTATTTCTGCTGTGTTTTGGCCCCGCCACCCAGGATATAGTCCCAAAAAAGGTGTTTATGGGTCAAAATACAAAGACAGCCCACAGAATGGGAAAAATTATTCATCCAATACATATCTGATAAGGAAATTCTAGGTTAATATCAAAGATATACAAGTCACTGGTAGAATTTTAAAAGAAGAAAATCCAACCCCATCAAAAAATGGGGAGAAGAAATTAACAGGAACTTCCTCAAAAAAAGAAATTCAAATGACCAAAAGGCACACGAAAACATTCTTACCATTACTAATCATCGGAGAGTTACAAATTAAAGCAACAATGAGATATCTCACACCACAGAGACTAGCACACATCCAAAGAACCAGAATAAACAGTGCTGGCGTGGAAGAAGGGAGAGAGGGACTCTAACTCATTGCTGGTGGGAAGCCAAGTGGCCCAGCTTTTTGGAAAACAATATGAACATTAATCACAAAACTAGATATTAATCTAGTTCTATTAAAAGAATTAATAATTCTTTTAATTTTATGCTAAGGGGTCTGAGAGATAGTACAAAGTTTAAGGCACTTTCCAAGCATGTGTCCATGGATGCAAAACTGGTTAGAAATATTAGAATTCTGTGTTTTCCAGAGCAATACCAGACATGGATGAGTATAGACTAAGACATGAAGTGGGCCCAAGGCACTGCAGGGTGTGATCACAAAACTACCTAAATATATGAATAAAAAGGTTGGCGGGTAGTACTGAGTACAGAAGGCAGGGCTCTTGTCTCTTATACAGAGAACCAGAATTTTATCCCAAGCATAGTATTTCATCACCTGAGTAGTACCAGAAGTGAACCCTGAGTACAGAACCAGGAGCACACCAGGAGTGAACCCTGAGTACAGAACCAGGATTAAGTCCTAAAACCAATGGCCCTGGCCCAAGCCCTGCAACCCCAAAAATAAGGTTTTACTATCGAATTGGGTTTATAAAACTTACAACAATATCATGTTAGATTTTGCATTGTGTTCCTGTATTTTAATTTTTATATTCAGCTGTTTTTTATTTTGTGTATATATTGTTTTGATGTCAAAAGATCACGTGACCGCCCACCTATAAGATGGTCAGACTTCCTTGTCAAGACCCTGAAGGAACAGTTTGAGGCTCTTCATATTCCTGAATCAACCAGATGCCATTGGGCTACATTGGCATGTGATAGGGTCCAATGGATATGTTACTGGTGCCCGCTCAAGCAAATCTATGAATAACGGGATTCAAGTGATCAAATGATATTGTTTTAGTATTTCAGAAAATGTATAAGAATAATCTTGATCTCTTTTATTATTCTTAATACTCATATACTGTACCAGTTTTAAATATATTGTAATAATGCACAAAAGGAGAGAGTGAAGAAAAGAGAAAAGAGAAGAAAAGAAAAATGAAAAGAAAAGAGGAGAAAGGAGGGAGGGGAGGGGAGGGGAGGGAGGGAGGGGAGGGGAGGGAGGAAGGAGGAGAGAGAGAGGAGAGGAGAGGAGAGGAGAGGAGAGGAGAGGAGAGGAGAGGAGAGGAGAGGAGAGGAGAGGAGAGGAGAGGAGAGGGAGAGGAGAGGAGAGGAGAGGAGAGGAGTTATAGATAGGGTATTTTATAATTTAGATTCAGGACATTGTGACTTAGAAAGATGCCAATAATAATTTGGGTAAAGATCATGTAAGTACTAAAGTCTATCATTACTTATTACTTAACTAGTGTTCTCCTATATTAGCAAATATCGTCTAAAAAAAACAAACCTGTTACGTCAAGATGTTCTAGAAAACTAATCACTCAAGCATTACTAAGTTAGTTTGGAAAGTAATGCAAAACTGAATACTCACATCAAGATCATCCTTTGCATTGTAGTAGACAACTTCATTGCTCTAAAAAAAAGAAGAATGCTTTAAGTATCTGAGTATAAAAATATCAAGTATGATTTATGCATATCTGCAATCATCTACCTAAACACTTATTTACAACATAGTCCACGAGGTTTCATAAAATTTAGTCAATATTTTAAAAACTTACTAAAAAGATTTTGTCAGCAATATTAGAAAAGTAAAATTGCACTGAGTTAAAAAATAAGTTATAAGCTGCAGAAGTATCTTTTAAGAAAAACATGGAATTCACAGTAAGATCTGCTCACACATATCCAAACTTAAGCAGACCTATACTATATCATATTATCATTAATAGAGTATCACTTGTATCACTTGTCTTCGTATTATTCATCGATTTGCTTGAGCAGGCACCAGTAACAGAGTAACTCAAGAAAAAAAACCTGAGCAAAAGTTAGTACTTTGCTGAAACCATATTTAAAAAGATTCATATATAAGGCTAAAATTATTCTTGAAGAAATATGTATCTGAAAATATTAATGAAAATGAATTTATGAGATTCAGGAAAGGACTTATAAAAGAGTAATTAAAACTTGGAATATATTATTGATAAACAAGCACAGAAATATTCTCATATCCTACCAAAACAGTAAATTAATGCTGGCTCATTGCAGTGGTACATATAGGTACAGGAGACAGAGTAAATGTGATAAACACATTATTTGCATTTGTGAGGTCTCCCAGGACCCAGTCCCAGGAGCCACAGAAGACACTCACCACCCCCATATCGAAGCACCGCTGAAAGTGGCTCTCAGACAATTTTTAAAATATATTAAAAGGGGCTAAAGATATAGTACAGCATTAAGGCTCTTGCCTTCAACATGCTGACTGAGGTTCAATTCCAGGCACCAGTTATGGTCCCTGTAGTCCCATAGAAATGATGCTTAAGCATAAAGTCAGGAACAGGCCTAAGCACAATTGGGCGTGACCCACAAAACAACAAAGCAATAAAATGCATGTGGATGTTTTTGCTAGCCAGCAATGAATATTGTTTAAACAATGTTATACAAGAAAAACGGAAATGGAAAGGATGAATAATATTTATGTTAAAAATTTTTCAATTCCTATTGTTTGTATCATCAAAACTCTGTGAAATGAGAAACTATTCACTTATGCCTACTTTATTTTTTTTCTACCCCTCCAAATAAAGGAAAATTTAGACAGTTTGTATTATAAGTCTTTTATTCCCATATTCAGAAGTATTTTATGCACTATTTTTAAATACAATTTTGTTTCCTAAACATTTACAAGCATTGATAATGCACCATTTTGTTTTTAAAAAAATGCAAAATTGTTTTTAAAACAGAAAATTATATAGGACAAATAAAAACCACTAAGTTTTTTGCAATTTTATAAAGGCAGATATTTATGCAAATGATTTTATAATAAACAAATCATATTGTTTGATTTCAGCAGCAGCACTTCATAAAACTTCAGCTCATTGCTATACATTATACATATATTATGCTAGTACATCTGTTATATCACTTACTGTATCACTTATCTTCCCATTGATCATTGATTTGCTCAAGCAGGCACCAATAACATCCCCATATGTCCTGTCACATGCTAGTGTATATACTATTCATATATGTATGTGAATTTTGTGTGTATATATGTATATATGTGTTTATATAAGTATATGTGTGGGTGCGTGTTTGCATACATATGTGTGTGTGTGTGTTTATGTGTGTGTTTAGATTTATAGATGACTAAGGGTACCCTAGTTTATCTAATTTTATAATTTTTTACTTGCTTTTGCTTATCCATTGAAACATAAAGCAAACAAGGGCTACATTAAGCTGGGGGAAAATGACCTATACTAAGCTTACAGTGATTTAATAACTTCATAAGATAATAATTAAATGCTTATATGTACATGATGCTTAGCCAAGAAGGTAAATGGTAAGTTAAACATAGCCATGCTGCTCTTTATGGGTAATTATATCTACATACTAAATTTATAAAAAAGTTACATATGTATTAGAGGGCTGGAGCGATAGTATAGGGCTTAAGGTACTTTCTATAAAAGCAGCTGGCCCCAGTTGTAATATCAATTCACATATTATCTGCCAAGAACTACCAGGAGTAATTCCTGAATACCGTGTAGAGTGATGTGATCCCTACCCCAAATAATAGTAAGTCAAGTTTCTCCTTTTATGTAACATCAGGCTCTATAACAAATAAATTTACCTAGATTAAGAGCATTATATATAGTGATGAAAGGGTTGTATAATTTTAAATGCTATATTTAATGTAAATAAAGTAACTTGATTATATTAATAAAATCTGTGCTTGAAATTAAAATTAAAATCTAAACTTAATGGAGAATATTTAATATTTGTTTTACCTTTGTTGATTTATATATTTTATACAAAATACTATTATCTACCTTCTATTTTAGGAAGCATATACTGCTCCTAAAACTGTTAAGGAAATATCTATTACAAAGTTTATTTAAAATGTTTTGTATCTTCACAGCCTTTACAGTCTCAGAAGACATATATAATCCTTCAAAAAGATTTCTCCCTTTCAGTAAAATTAAAAGTATTAGTCATAAACTACCATGGGATTATAAATTCATAACTTATATTTGATTATGTCATATTTTTACTTTGAAAATTTATTTAATTATGCAATGTTCATATTTTTATTGAAGACAGACATTTAAGAATAAATAACATTAAAATCTACATGTTTATTCCTATTAGATTTATTACTGAAATCCAATTCAATATACATTTGTACTCTTGTCTTGATTTATCTACTCTCTTTCTATTATTGCCTGGATTTATAGCCCAAAAAGTTTAGGTAAGAAGTTTCCAGAACTAACTGATCTGATCTAAGGAATAGCTGGCAGCTCAGTTATTCCAAAAGGGTCTGACCTCTCTGGGGCCAAGGTTCTGGACTCTAGGTGGGATGGGGACTGACAAAGTCCTGCTCAGTGAAAGGCCCAGCCTTTCATGCATCCACATCGAGCTCTCATCACTGTCAGAGAAATGGCAGTTTCATGACTGATCTTGAAGAAACACCAGAGAGACAACTGCAGCTGATCTTCCCAGCTCCAAAGTCCCTGAAGCAAGCAGTCACATATGTGGCCATGAATTCCAAACTTCACAGAGCTGACAGCCCAGTTGAAGCAAAAATATTAAATGAAAAAACTGAGCAGAAATTCACTAAGAAAAAATGAATGAAAACAGTAACTCAAAAGGGCCAAATCACACCTAATATCTCAGTAAATCCATAGCTATGACTTCAGCAACACAATTATGAGATGTGTTATAGAAATCAATAAAAAATTAATTTGTGCTAGCTAAGAGATCAGGCTTTAGGAAGTGTAGGAAACTAAAGACACTGAGGGTAGGACTGTGTTGGAATATTGAATACCTGAAAAACTGTACTTCTGAACAACTTTGTAAATAATGGTGTTTAAATATAGAAATATATATTATATATTATATATATATAATATAATATATAATATATATTATAATATATTATATATAGATATATATGATCATGGTTCATTTCACTAAATGTAATATCCCCCTAGTTCAGCTATGCTGTTGCAAATGAAAGAATATTTCTTCTTTTAGCTGAATTGTTGTATTGTGTATATATAAATACATGTGTGCATATATACACATATGTGTGTATGCATGCATATATACATGTGTATATATACATACATACACTTACTATATCGTCTTTAGACATTTGCCTGTCAACAGATAATTAAGACTTTTCAGTTCTTGGTTATAGTAAATAATTCTTCAATAAATATGAACTGCAAATATTCTTTAATATTAAAATTTCTGTTTTTAGCTAGTTCAGTTAATCACATTTTCTTATAGCAAAATGGAAATATTTCTTTTTCAGTAAAGAAAATAATTACATTATTCTAAAATTTAAAATAAACTTTGCAAAAACATGGATTTTATTCATTTCATAATTTGACTCCAAAAATAAATTTTAAATATAAACTTGAAAAAAAGTCAGCTTAGTGAAATCAGAAATCTTCTTATCACATTCATTTGCATTAATCTCCTCTGGTCTGTGTAGTATAGATACAGAACTGTTTGTGTGTGCCCACGTGTGTGAAGATGTTTGCAGTTAGGCTGTGTAGATAAATGAAATTAGTCTGAAATCAAACAACTCAAATCATTGAATTGCTAAAGTATCCCTAGAAGCAATCTTAATAGGTTTGAGATTAAAGAGAATTTTCAGATATTGCACTGAATCAGTCCAACTTCTTTGCTCTGGTACTTGTATAGAGCTGGGTTTTAGTTAAAGTGAACTTTTGACAAAATAAAATGAGAGGAAGTTGTATAAATGTAATTGAATAACTTGAAGGGGAATAATTAAAGAAAATGCAAAGAATCATCTAACTCCTTTACCTTTTCCCCACCCCCTGCCTCCATCCAACCTTCATTTTATACACGGAGATTTTCGGGTCTCACTGTCAACAAAGGGAGTCTCATCTATGTGTGTAAACCCTGATCAAGGATCAAGTTTTCCCTCACCCCATATATGTGTCCAGAGGCTGAGGTGAATGTGTCAGTTATTTGTTTTTGCTATACCAAAATACATTTATTTTTATCTTAAGAAAGCACAATTCAAAACTTTTTCATGTTTCAAAATAGATGAAAATTAATAATTTTAGACATGTATGACAGTATCCACTAATTGTTCATTTCCAGTCTGTATGTTGCAAGTTGTGTGTGTGTGTGTGTGTGTGTGTGTAGACTTCCTCCCCACTAATTTACCTATCTGTCACAAATGAATTCCCTCAGATCCTCCTCCAGGTAGCATATAGGTATGCCAGTACCATTTAATATTTTAAAACTATGCCATCTAATTACACAATTATAATGGGTACAGAATGTAGAATTGGTTCATTTCATCTCTCCATTATCCTTTTTACAGCATATTTTAATGAAATCATTAATAACATCAATTTCAAAGACATTTCAAAATGAAAGAGATTTTCAGTGGATTTTGGTGTATTATGTGGGATATGAAAGAAAAAGCCAGCAACAGCCTCAAACTAGATTCAGAGATTAGTTAAACCTTTAGAGAGCTATTTTTTATAATTTAAGTACCACCAGGTGACAAGGACAAATTGTTTCATTTCTGATTTTTAAACAAGTAGTTTAGTTATTTATTATCTCCTTGAAACAAATTTACCCAAATGGCACATGCTAATATAATACCACTGCTTGCTGAAACTTAAACCATCCCCTAGCAGGTTGAGAGATAAATTACTTTCGTTTTCCAATGTCTATTGGGAGTCAAAAAATTAAATCTGGACCAAATAGACCTTTCCATCTTAAAAAATGTATATTGGGTGTGACAGTGCCTGGCAAGTCATTTGCCTTCAAAAGTCAGTCTCTGATAAATAGTTAATGTGAAGAATCTGAATCATAAATAAAAAGTTTATTTATATCGAAGTAAAATGCTGCTGGGGAGAAGAATTAAATATTGGAATTGAATATTAGGGTTTGGTAATCAATGCCAAAATATCTGACACATTGAAATTACAGAGATAAACTTCCTGTACAATTTACTAATTATTCTTTCTTGTCTATACTAAGGAGGCTGCAGTTGATCCATCTTGACGAATTATGGATAACAGTTGTGTTGTCTGCTAACATTGATTTAAAATTACCAATTTTATTGACGTTTGAACTGCTCTTCAATTCTAAATATGAAGAAAATTGGATGGACACTAAGTATACTTTTCATTGTAAATGAGTTATGTTAAGGAATTCTGCCAGTCACATTCTACACTGCCTATTTAAAATCATTTATTACTCAAATTTTCTGGTAAAAACATTTTTGTAGCAATTTACCCTGTTAAACACATACATCTTTGCTATAGACAGTGCTCAAGTCAATCACAGAATATGAAATGGTATAAACTGCTGCAGTGCATACTGCACACATAAAATAATCTAGGAACAGTCGTATGAGTTTGAGCAAAATATGAATGTGAGTGAACATTTTCAAGGATCTAATCTGGCAAAGGATAAACTATCAAAAAAGTATGGAATGGAAAACAAAATAGGTGTTAAGTTACTGGCCTTGGAAATGGAAGATACAGTTCCTATCTCCAGCACTGTCGGGAACGCCGCGGGGTCCCCGACAGTGTCAGGACAGAAGTTCTCTTCTTCCTCTGAGGACGCCAGGAGAACAGATGAAAACTCACGAGTCCGGTGCAGTTCAAAAAAGGCTTTTAATAGTAAAAAACCTCTTCCACAGCACTCCAATATAATGAACAAACTTTAGCTCTGGTCCGACCTTAGACCATACAAAAGAGTCTAAGTCTCCCACCAAAGAGAAAGGATCTCACCCGAGCTGAGTCCTACCCAGAAAAAAGGAGCAAAAGGCCAATGAGCAAAAAACCAAAAGCCAAAAGCCAAAAGGCTGAAAAAAAGCCAAAAGGAGTGAAAAGGCTGAAAGCTGAAGGGGCCTCAAGTCAGTCCCCTTATATACAACAAAGTAATCCAACCGGAGGGTCATGTCAACAAAGAACTCTAAAAGAGTGTAGTGTCACACCCTATTGCAGGTATAAACAAAGATTAGCCAAGGTCTAATCCTTTCTACAGAGAAGATTATCTCTTATGTAAAACACTGGGGAGAGGGGGCTGGTATAAAGTAATACATTTTAACTTCATGAGCTTCATGTAATCTAGATGGTTCCCACAAGGTCCTTCTTATTATTATCTGCACCAGGGTGATTCTGAGTATCTTGTTCTCTGTACTGAAAGGGTCACTTGCCTGCTTAGAGCAAACTAGTATGATCCTTCCTATACTCTTCCTATAGTCTCAGCGTAGTCAGGGTGGTAGTCTCCTGGTAAATTCTAACTGTCCCACGCTGGGTGCAGTGGGTATAAAGAGGAGCTGTGCCCAATCTAGAAAACATAGAAGTCTTAGTAGATGTACAAGTCAGAAGTTATTCAGTCAAGGTGACTTCTGTAACTGCCACACCCTCTAGCAGTGTTTACATAGAAGAGAGGTCTCATTAGAATGAACCTTGACTTAAATAGATTTAGCTGGGAGTGGGCAAAACAACAAAACTCCCAGAATAGCTAAACCTGTCCTCCAACACAGCACCACAGATGGCCTCCCCAAGGTACACCTGGAATGAGCCAGTAATAATTTCTGAATGTAGTCGATGAGCTACCCTATAGGCTGTAGCCTAACTCCCACCCAAAAGATATTGAAAAGCAGTATTTTATGTCATTGTATTTAATTTGTTGAATGCACCAGAATACTGCTTATGAAAATAGAAAAATAATAAAGAACAGAAGTTCAATGTTACCAGACTATACTGTATGACTGGAAAGTATATAATAAACCTCCATTAAGTTACCATGAATAAGCTATACAATCTTAGATTACCATAATGCTTGATACACAATGTATAGCATTCAAATATTAACTATTAGTCTACAAATTAAAAATGGAAAATCAAAAAGTCAGTATAATTTATTGGTTTCGTCTAAAACTTACATATAATGTTAAATTATTGTAACTTTATTTTCTTAGATTAGTGGATATGCTATAAGACTAATTCATTTAAGGTCCATTCTCCAAATATTCCTTATAGAGAAGAAAAGAGAATTTCTAGTTGCTATTAATTTTATTATAACAAATTAAACAAAGTAATTATAAGAAAATCTATTTCAAACAGTAATTCAGTGATGTCTTCATTTATACTGCCTATTTAATCCGCCCCAAGTTCTTAATTGCTATACAATTTTAAACATACTTTTCTAACCTACATTCAGTGCTCATTCATTTCTACCTACAAATACCCAATCTCCAATAAACCAAAAGTTCTTTTTGTTGATATTAATACCTAAGTTGTGGAATCATGATAAAGAAAAAGCATAAGTAGCATTCAAATACAGTAAGGGATTGTTTAAGATAAGGAAACAAATTTCCTTTAACAAATGTTCTTTATTCAGAACTAGTTTTTTAGAAAATGGTTTCTTATAATTTCCTGATTCTGTTTGTTTGAAAATTATTCCTTGTCAATTCCCTGACCATGATAATAATCTAATTATATGACATGTCCTTATTCCTTTTCAGAAGTTTTCCTTTAACTCTGAGTAGTTACGTTAGCAGATATCAAAGTGACTAAATCCTGAAACCTGCCATGCTACAGGCTACCAGCATATACTGATTTCTTAATTATAAAATCAGTCAACATTATTTTTTAAGCTACTTAGAATACTATTTCTAACTACTACTATCGATAGTATTAATACCACCCGACACTAGCCGCAATGCTTTTTACATTTTAATTTCCTGTTACTGACAGTCAATGTATTTCCTTGAACTTTAATTCCGAGCAGTAATATTATATGAATGCAAATGCTTCAGAAATAATTGCCCTTTTTCATAATAAATGTTAACTTCTCCTCCTTCCTTAAAGGCTTCATTCTTCCTCATCCCATTCCTCCGAGTTCAATTTCACTTTAATTAAACAGGTAGTTAACAAAATGCATAAAAATAAAGATATGCTTTGGCATTAATTTACTTCATTTAGCATCCAAAGTTCTAGAAAAATTTTTTGAAGACCAAACAAGCTCTGTGGAATTTTTTTTAGGCTGTACATAAATTTTTTAAGTATTTTCTAATACTTCTTAATTGAACAAAGGTGAAAAATGCCTGAGTGACAACTTAATATTTTGTAAGAACTCTATGACAAGTAATTAATATCTAAAAATGATTTGTATTCCTCACATAAACTCACTACCATATAGCAATTATTTGCCTAATAAAATTGGATAACTATTTTTATTATATGCTTAAACATCACATATTATATTAAAGAGCATAAAGTGAAATCTTATTGCTAAGATGTCAAAAAAAACAGTGACTATAATGGAAAAACAAAAAATAATCTAGTCCTTTTTAGATGCATTCATAAATATGCATAAACAAGTATCCATCAAGCTTTGAACACATATTCCATGTCAGAAATATATTTGATAACTTGATAATCAAGTCAATAAGTCAGTGAATATATTATCAATTGCAGTTTTATGTATTTTATAGTTAAGATTAATAATAGCTAAACTAATTCAACACAGGTCTTTGTATCATCAATCAAGTACTGTTCCGCCTATCTACTGATATTATGAAGGATCTATTTCTTAGAGACAGTGAACTCCTTATGTATTCTCCATAATCACCCAAAATCAAAGAGTGTGTTTTTTAATCATTGAGATGGTTTTATCTGTTCTTTTACCTCTCCTTCATACTCTGGCATAAAATCTTAAATTAACAATGATTTTTCTTAGTTTTGTTTTTGGCAAAACAAAACTGGGAAATGATTTGGACCCTTCTTAAATTTACTCCTGTCTTTTATTTAGAAAATATTATTTTACATTAATTTTTTTCCAGGGAATTATCAAATTTGAAATTCTACATTTTTTAAGTTGCGATGATACTTCTAAATTAAAATGCTATTCATACAAAGAAAGCAACTAACCAATCAACAAGCCAAAGTCATCTAAGAAGAGAGGTCAAAGCAACAGATGATGAATCCATGTATCTGTTCTCAGCTTAATTACCTAACTGGGAAATTCTCAAGCATTCCATATTTAAGCTGTACTACAAAACAGAAGTATTGGAAATATCATATGAGATGAAAGAACTGGCATAATATCACCAAATAAAATGCTCATTAATTCTAGATAGGAAAATAATTTTAAGGAAAGAGACTATAAAATAATTTCTGTTTAAGTAGAGATATGATTGTTACACACATTTGAATAGCAGCAGTACTCATAGTAATTTTAAATGTAAAATGAACTGCTATTGTGTAAAATATGGAATCAACTTTGCTATTATTGAAGGTCTACAGAAAACCATTAAGAACTCTAGACGTAAAATAAAAGCAAAAATGCAAAGTGCATAGAGTTGAAAGTCTTAAAACTCTTTCAAATAAATAAAAATGGAGGACATTAACTCATTAATCAAGGAGGAATTTTAAGTAGACTTAAATTTCAGAATGCCTTGGCTCTTCAAAGCTCAATTCTTATTAAAGATTGAGATGATAACAATTGGTTTCATCTGATAAACTTTAATAAGAATCTGCTAGAAAGCCTCTATCATTGTTCCAAATGATATCAATGAATACATGATTTCAACTGTAGGTTAAAGTCCAACTAAATTATGAAAAGTAAACGATATTATTTTCTTAAATCACCCAATCTCCCAGGAAATTATGTCCAGTTTTGAACAAATACATATAAAATACTGAAGAAATTCTTCCAATCTCCTTTAATTTGTAGCTTGAATAAGGCTGTGGGTGCAATCTATTAAAGCATACTTTTTTTTTTTGCTTTTTTGGGTCAGACCCGGCAATGCTCAGGGTTTCTCCTGGCTTTCCACTCAGGAATTACTCCTGGAGGTGCTCAGGCGACCATATGGAATGCTGGGAAACGAACCCGGCCGGCACTGGCCAGCCACGTGCAAGGCAAACGCTCTACCCACTGGGCTATCGCTCCAGCCCCAGCATTACATTTTAATCTGCTAAAATATACCATTTTCTATGCCCTTACTTAGACATCCCAGATTTTCTTGACTCTTGATCAAAGTTAAGCATACAATCACAACAGACTGAGTTCTCAACAAGCAAGCCTGGTTAATTCTTAAGTTAATTTGCTATTAATTTAATAATTGTTAAAATAAATTTTTATTAATTTGTACAATTACAGTCCTGCCCCTCGAGGTGTTGCAGGTGTGGCTGAGGTGCCCAGCTGCATTGGCAGGTGGCGAACAGGAGACAGGCTTGTTTACACTCCACGGCTGTGCCCTGTGGTCCCTGGATGGTTGATGGTCTGACATATAGACCCCCTGGGGTGAAACCAGAGACATGGCAGAGCCTGGCAAGCTACCCGTGGTGAATTTGATATGCCATAAACAGTAACAATAATGGACCTCATTCCCAACTAATGGGACATTACTGGCACCCACTGGAGCAAATCAATGAGAAGACAAGTGGATACAAGTGGATACAATAGTGTATTTTTTTTCTAAATTATGGCCAACTTTAGAAAACTATCATACTGAATCCATACTAAAGATTTACAAAGATGTCACACTATGTGCGGTGAATTACTGAGTACTAAATAATCTGGCTCAGATCTGGCCTTTATAGAAAATTAACATGAAATATTATATATGAGTTTATTCATCTTTCACTGGGCTTACACTTTTATCCTTAAATGAGAATTATACAGTAAACTAATAGGAGACAAATTTACTGTGTATCTAGCTTGAAATAAAATATACAGATATATACATATTCCAATGGAAATGTTACTGGCGCCCGCTGGAGCAAATCAATGAATATACATATAATTCTTACATATGAAGTAGGCATAATATTCTTTCAAAAGAAGAACTGACAAAAATTTTTGATTTTATATCATACCACAACACCTGAATAATTTTCTACCAGTTTCTCCTATTCATCTCAAATACCACTAATAGGTTTCAAGACTCTAGGCAAAAATGTATACAAGTTAATTCAAATATATCATGTGTAGCCTAGATAGTGCAGTAGGCTTAAGTACCTGTTTGATAATAGTCTAAAAAACAGAATAATAAATATAATTTTTTTTAAATTTTAAAATGGGTAACTTTATACACAAATACAAGGAAATAAATTTAACCAGAGTCATTAGATCTACTGAAAATACTGAATAAGCGATATTTCTTCCAATTGGTGAAAGGGTACTAAGAATAAGCATATTATAATTAAAGAAGAAAATTCAAACATAAACAGAGAAATAATATGTGTTCAAGCAGAAAACAAAGTGGGAGAAGGAAGGTAATATGGGAAAACAACAACGGCAGAACATAGTGTCACACTTTCTATTATATAAATAGAATAAAGGCTTTCTACAGTATATGCTTTGGAATCTTTCATTTCCAAGCTTCAAATTTTGATTTCACTCAAGTCAAAGTAAGCATCCTTGTGATGTTACTCCCACAGTACCCCTCTGATGCTTTCTCTACAGTACTCCCATAGTACCCCTCTGGTACTTTCTCTACAAATCAGGGAGAACAGTAATATAGAACTAGTTTGCTGTATAGGAAAAAAATGAGCAAAAACTTGATCCCCAAATCAACTATGCCCCTTTCCTCAGTCCAGCTGTTCACAGAACACAATAACTGTATTCGTTCACTTGTCTGGAGCCATAGAGAGAAGAGACACAATCAAAGTTAGGGTGTTCAGCGGCTGGCTGAAAGTCCATGGACGTTAGGTGGCAGTGATTTGGGAAAGACTTAGCTCACTCAAAAGTACTATATGTTTAGTTATCTTTATAATCAGTTAAGTGAGGTATTTGAAGTAGGTTTCTAGCATTGTTTGGGACTTATCCCTTGTATCCCTGTAAGCAGACACTGACTAGGATTTCAGCACAGGTAATTTATTCGGGAGGTGGTCTGAGAAGCACCAACAGTTTAGTGGCGAAGAGAAACACAAGGGTGAAGGAATTCAATGCTAAGTGTGTAAAAGAGCAGATGAGAAGCTGGCATTCCAACCTCCAGAAACCACTCGCTATTAGACCATACAATAAATTCAAAATTGTCACAGGTCAAGCATGAAGATGATTGTAGAAATCATCCACACTGGGATCAGAGCTATAGTACTGAGGGCAGGGTTTTGCTTGCATGCATTCGACCCGGTGTGACTGCGGGCATGCCCTGTGGTCTCCCAAGCACCACCAGGAGTAATTACTAATCAGACTCAGGGGTAACCCCCTGAGCACAGCTGGATGTTAATTCACCCATAACAGAGCCAGGAGTAACCCCTGAGCATAGCTAGGTGTGGACACTTTATATCCCTATTGTTAAATAAAGTCCTCAAGTAAATATTTTCAGATGTTTGCAGAAGGAAATGTGTTTATGTGCGTATTCTGAGATAATGTAGCCCCCGGAAAAAAAGGGGGCCTGAGCGATAGCCCAGCGGGTAGGGTGTTTGCCTTGCACGCAGCCAGCCCATGCCGGCCTGGTTCGATCCCCAGCATCCCATATGGTCCCCTGAGCACTGCCAGGAGTAATTCCTGAGTGCAGAGCCAGGAGAAACCCCTGAGCATTGCCGGGTGTGACCCAAAAAAAAAAAAAAAAAAAAAAAAAACAAACCTAAACAAAAATCTCTATCATCAATTATTAGTATATAGTGGTCTGAGAAAATTACTGAGTACATACATGGTTAATCAAAAGCTGACATTAAGCACTGACTAGTTAACTAATAGGACTCTCTTATGTTTTGGTTCCTCTGAGAAATTAGGTAGTTTAAAAAATGTGTCTCTAAAGCACTCCCACTACCTCTAAGTATATATATTACAATCCACAACATGTAAGAGAAGAAACTGAGAGAGAGAGAGAGAGAGAGAGAGAGAGAGAGAGATAAAAGAACCTTCCATAGAGGCAGGCTAGGGGAGGGGAGGGAATCGGGGACTTGGTGGTGGGAAATGGGCACTGGTGGAGGGATGGGTGCTGGAACACTGTATGGCTGAAACCCAAGCATAAACATTTTTGTAATTGTTTATCTCATGGTGGTATAATAAAACTTATTAAAAATAAAATAAAGCACTACACCTATGTATTTTGATATTTCCACAAAGTAACTGCATTGCTTTAGCTCATACAAGAAGACATAAAATCTGCCTTCAACTTTCTTTATTTTTATGACTCTAATTACTGCTTCCATGTGACTACCCAAGAGAAATTAAAGAAATATCTTTCAATTCTGAAAAATAAGAGTTTTTTCACATTTAAAATATATTTCTGGCATATTTCTATAGAAAATGTGAAAATATAGAACCTCAACATTATATGTCTTTACAATTTTAAAATTCAAGTCAAATAACATTAATATATAGTGTGGAAAAATACTTAGTGTGTTATGATGATGTATACGTAAAGACACAAGCATCCTCTAAATTTCTTAAGTAGTCCCCTGTGCTCTCCCCAAATACAACTGCACAACATCTTCATTACAACAAAAACTACTCTATACCAAATGCTGCACTGAAATGCCATACATCAGCATTTAACTGAAGTAAAAATTACCTACCACTGTTCTTATATGTATATAGAATTGATAATTTACATTTTTACAAAAGTTTTACATCAGACTAAATAAACTCCTATACGGTAAAAGTTATTTTTAATAAATTTTAAGAATTCTGATAAATGAGAGGAAATAGCTCCACACAAAATATCTGACAAAGGGCCAATTTCCAATAAACATGGAACTAACAAAACAAAATAATAGTAAATGCAAAATACAAAAAAAAAATAAGAAACCCAACTAGTCACATCAAAAAAAAAGGAGAAGAGGCAAACATTTTAGCAAAGAAGACATAGTTTGCTACATGGAGAAGTATCACTCAAAGTAATAATCAGAATTTATAAAAAGGTTGATGGAAAAATAATAATCAAACAATACCTAAATTAAGAATGGTCTATAACAAAAAAGAAAGAATAAGTGGTAATCATATATGAGGAAACAGGAACTCTATACTCTATCAGTATGGATATATAATGTACAAATTATTTTCCAAAAAAGAATATGTAGAGTTCTCAAGATACTAAAAAAACCTAGTTATATCAGTTTTACAACTAGAAAGATACATACACAGTTATGTATAGTGCAACACTAATCAAAATATGCAAAACAACCAATTTTTTAATGACAGAAGAATGAATAAATATATGTGACATGTATAAACAATGTAACAATATTCAGTTATAAGGAATGTTGGAGTCGGAGAGATACTACAGAGGTTAGGACACTTATCTTGCATGCAGCCAACCCAGTTCCATGCCCTACCCCAAAGGTCTCTCCAGCAACACCAGGAATGATCCCTAGCACAAAACTAAGAGTAAGTCCTGAGCATACTGGGTGTGTCCCCCAAATAGTAAAGAATTACAGCATTTTGTTACAACTTGGATGAAAATAGACCATTTTTTCTTATGCCAAATTAATCAGAAGGAAAAAAAAAAAAACAAATACAAAATGATCTCACTCCTTGTGGGATCAAGAGAAGAAAAAGCACTGAAACAATAAAACCAATGGAAATAGAACCATGGATGGTAAAAGGGAGTTTACCAAGAGCAGAAGTAAGAGTAATGGCTGAAGGTGCAGCAGAGTGTGGAGGCGGCTGTGGTATAATCACAATGTATTAGGTGTGGTTATAATTTCAATCTGCGGAAAAAAGCTGTGTGAAATATAACACATGTAGTTACACAAATTAATGTTATCGCTGCTTAAACTTTTTAAAAATGTGTTTTTCTGCATAAAAATAATTTGAAACTAGTATAAAGAAATCTACTGTAGATAAATAAAATAATTTTCATTTATTTAAATATTCCACCCTATTTGAATATCAGAAAATTGCATTAGAAACAAAAAATTTCTATCAGTTTATATTTCATTGAGAGACTAATTTATACTTAAAAGAACATTTTTAATTAAAATGTTTAATGATAATATGACAATTCTCTAAAACATAGTTGTTGAAATACCAACTTATGAAAGTAACATTCCAGAAGGTTTCTAAGGAATCCAGAATAGACCTAATTACATTCTTCACTGCATTTATAGATGTGTCATTCAGATTTTTTCCCCTCCTTGCATTTTTTTTGTAATCATGAGGGCTTATTTCTGTGTTGCTTACAAACTTCTTGGCATGGTAGGAGAACTGTCACTCTTTTTTTGTGCTCACGTACATCTCCTGGCTGTAGTACTTACTAAAGATCTGCAAGTGGTCAAAGATGTGCTTGTCTAGGGTTGCAATATTTCTACTTCCAGCCAACCCAGTTCCATCTCCAACACCCCATGAGGTCTCTCAAGCAACACCAGGTATGACCCCTAAGCACAAAACCAGGAGTCAGCTCTGAGCAATATTCCTTGCCATGGTGCTCAACAGGTCCCACAACATTCTGCCAAAAAGAGGCAGAAAGGTGTGATATAACTGTACTGAATTCTATTCCTTGGTTCCAGTTTTTGGCCTGTGGTTACAAACAAATTAATTATGGGATGAGATTTATCTTATTTATTAACTAGTCAAAATTTACAGTTTCAGCAGTATCTTTTGATATAATAAATTAACTGAAAGAACTAGGCAAATCTAAGATTTAAAAAAAATTTTCTGGCACCCAGCTGTATTCAGGTATTATTTCTAAATCAGTGTTCAGCAATCACTCCAAGCATTGCTTAGTGGACCATTTATGAGCTGCTAGGGATGGCCTCAAGCAAGGAGGCGGCCTTGGCTACTGTTTCTTGCATTCTATAATTTTAAGACTTAAAAAGACTTGGACATTATTAAAGTTCTCTGAATAGATATGTGTACATGTACAACTATTCAAATAAAAATTCACTAATATTAACAAATTACAATGTAAAACAAATGAAATTTAGAGTTTTAAAACAAGAAACTGAGGGAAAGGAAGATTCACTGATCAGTTAAATGACTTGACTGAATGAAGTTATCAAATATAAGAAGTCAGAGCCACTAAATTGAGAGTTATAATATTGTAGAAAAGCTGAGTCAATTATAGGGCTGTCTACATCTTAAACTATGCTTCCAGATGTGTTACTGAACAAAGAAACACATCCACATAATCAGCTTTTGATCACACTGACTACTTTCTTAGTGCAGAAGAAACTCAGTATGAAAAGTATTTTATATTTAGAGAAACAGGAATTTCAAAGTTAATAGCCAGGTGAGAAGTATGAAGAGAATGTATTAGCAGCTAATTAACCTTTACAGACACAATTTCCTCTCTACAAATTTAAAAGTTGTTTGTTTCTTCCATCTGTTGTATATTTTGGCTACTTTTGTGGATCCTTTGTTTAGTGAAAACTCAACAGCTCTAGAAATATCAAGATAAACCTAAAAGATAAACCTAAATATGATTAACCTAAAAATTATTAGGATATGATCCAAGGTTAATAAATATTAAAAAAAATTTTTTCATAAACCAAGTAAATGATACAAAAGTCAAGGATAGATAATTCTCCTAGTATTGTTTAGAGACTGCTTAAAGCTGGTCCTCCAGTAAGAAAAGCCACCACTGGCAGAGGAGCAGCAGCAGAGTTTTAGCATGGCTGAATCTAGGGGTCAATTATGGCACCATCAGAGAGAAATGGTCCCAAATTTAAAGGGGCACCCTGGGCTCCCACCAAAAGTTCTGGAAGCAACCGGGACTCTTGGCAGGGTAACACTAACTCCATTTCTTCTCTGGACCAGCCTGCGCTGCCCACAGCATATTAGAGAGGAAAACCTCCCTGAATGCCAACTGTCTGGAGACCAGGATGGTCTCTGGTTGGCTTTGCGGGCCTGGTGGCTATGGCTCACCCAGAGCACCAGAGATACCAACAATAGGAGTCCTCACCCCTATCCTAGTCTCTGTCTAGTTGCTGCTGCTGTTTCTACTGAAGCTTATGGGACATGGCACAAGCAGTTCAACCTGGATCTGCCTGGAAAGCGCTTCAGAAACCTAAGGAGGGAGGGATTTGCCCAATGCCCACCCCAAGAGAGTTCCCAGCCGTGGTTTGCTCCCATAATTCAAAATCACCACCATGCCCCTGGTAGAGACAAATTTCACTGAGATATTAATCTGCAGAAAAATTCAGGTACGGAGGCTTTCTGAGTGAAATCTCCAGGCTTTCTCAGAGTCAGGATGGGTGGCCTTCCCCTACTTATATACTCCTGGAAGCTCTGGCAGTCACCCCAAACCAAATTAGTGCCATCATGTAAATGCTTCCAACAGCCTTGCTTAGACCATAAATAAATATCAAAAGAGATTAAAAAAAAATCCTGGAGCTGCACAAGGCTGGAGAGGCCAAATAGAGCCCTAGCAGCCACTTGCTACCACAATCTAAAACTCACCGACCTGCCCCTTCCTTCTCAGGAAGGACCTAACTGAGATACTAATCCACTGAGAATTTGGGCATGCATGTTTTGTAACTGAAATCTCCAGGTTTTCTTGGGTTGGGATGAACAACTGCCCCCCACCTCCCTGTACTACCCTAGCAGTCATGTTCGCACCCCACAGTTGTCACCCAGTTAAAACACATTACTCCAGCTAGAACTTCTCGATAAAATATGGACTTCCCAAACAAATGCAATGACCTCTTGGTACCTGAATTGCAAACTATAATGTAAGAAAGGAGAGAGAGTGCAAGAAGAAAGTTGCCTGCCACAGACACAGGCCGGGGCTGTAGGGGAGAGGTGAGAAAATGTATAATGGTGGAGGGATGGATGTTGGAACATTGTTTGACTGAAACCAAATCTCCTCTACCACTTTCACCACATGCCTGGCCACTTTATTCTAATTTTGAAATGTACTGAACTGTCACAGAAATAATTTATAACATATAAACCATAGAAAGACTTATTTGGCATATATAACACTTTGAAAAACAAACATAAAAGGGTTACTCAACACCTTACTGTAAGTATACCTTCTTTTGGGAACAAACAGAAAGTGACCCCCTAATTGCACATGAGGCTACTACTACTGGCTGCACACACCATCACAGTGCTTTACTCCCTAGGGGATTATAAGTATACAAAGTATGGTTTAATTGTACAGATGATGCCAATGTCATACTTAGTAGTATTGAATCAGTTATTTTGGGTTTTCAAAATCAACATTCTAATGCCAACTAATGTACTGCTAATCTTCTATTTTATTCCAAATTAAAATGTATATGTATCTCCTCTATGTACTTTAACTTATAAAAATGTGCAAAAAATTAAGATTTTTGTAATAAATTAAATAAATTATAATTTATATCAAAGGAAAAAAGTAACACACAACTTCAGCTTATACAATATGTCCAAGCTATTAATTACTTGACATGGAAAGAGTGTAGTTTTCATAATAAAAATGTGTTTTGACCTTTTTCTCAAAAGCTTTGTTTATAAACATACTGTTATCACGGTATAATGGTATAAATTGCTTAAATTTCATAGTTTCCACATCATGGAGTGGACTAGCAGTTGCATGATAAAATACTTATCATGGAATGCAATAGATATTTGTTGAAATAGAACTTTTAACTCAAATTATTTTCATACATTTAACTTGCTCAATCGTAACCTTGAACTTTACATCTTTTGTAGAATTTAAACGCTGTTAATACATACAGCACCGTGGTACTCACTCCTGAAGTGGAGTTATGAATCATTATACAATTGCTCATCATTATTCTACACCCACACCTTCCAATATATTCAAGCAGTGCTTTTGTAGATAGTCCTTGGCTTCCCTTGTCACTGATGTTTTGGGGGTTTGTTTTGTTTCGTTTACTTGCTTCTGGTTTTTGTTTTGTGAGTCATGGAGCATAACTCAAAAACAATTTATAATCATCAATGAATAGCCTTGGCATCTGTGAGAAATGGAAAAAACAAGTAGGTCGAACAACTTACTATATGCCCAAGAACTAATGCTCTGAATTTCATACATTTCAGTTTAAATGGCATATGGCTTGATTACTTCTTTATGTATTAAAATTAGTCATTTTCTATCACTACCTACTTTATCCACAAACTAGCAACCAATTAGGAATCACAATTAGAATTCAAGTCTTAAAACTAGAATAAAGTTTTGAGGTAAAACTCTAGGCCATGAATCAATACTATAGCTTATGAATCAGACTTCAGAGAAAACTCTGTAAAAGTAGAAACCTCTGAGTAATCTTAGGATTCATTTCTATGATATTAAAATAACACTAGCATTAATACTTGTTGACATGCAGTTTCATTTCCCTTCCAGACAAAGAAATAGGCTTAAGTCAATTCAAATATATTACTTCAGCTACTTTTACTTAGCCCAATAAGTATATTAAAAAAGTCTAGCAGTATAATTCCAAGATATCTGATTGCAGCTAATACACTTTACTTCAAAACTAAAACTCCTCAGAGAGTGAAAGCACAAAAAAAAAAAGACAAAAGGGATTAAAGGAAAAGTGTGGACATATAAAATTTGTTAAATTTCACACTGTAATGGTGATAAAAATCCACCATTACAAAAAATTATGTAAAAAATTGTTGAGAATGCTGAAGTGTTTTCAGGACACTGCAAGAACATGATATAGCTCTTAAATCAATACATTGTGTAAGGTCCAAAGCAATAATATAATTTAGAAAAAATTAAATATTTTGATTTTTGTACTTTGTTATGAAATATTTAACATATCTCAAAACTTCCTATCAAGAATCTATCCAATTTGTTTCAAAGAGAAGCAAAGCGTGTATTTGTAGAAATGGGCTAATGAAATATGGCATATTTGGAAAGTAATAATGGCAGGTTGTTATAAATGTTGCATATCCCACATGAAATCAAACAGGAGAAATATAAACCAAATCTGAAACTCAAAACATACTAAATTTGATCAAAAATTTCAGTCACAGTTGTTTACCCAACATTAAATATAGAAAAGTGGGGGAAGCAAGAATATGCATACATATATTTCGATTTTAAAAAGTCACAGGAAAAGAGCACACATCAAAAAGACCAGTGTTCCAGACAAACTTCAGAAACCTTGCCAAATAGAGTGTAAAGAGAATAAACACATTTTAAAATCTTACTTGGAAAAAAGTTATAGAAAATGTAAAAAACGAGGTCCAACATATACTAATTGATGTCCTGTATAAGACAGCATGCTCCCCCGAAAAAAAAACACCTCAAAAATTGTTCCAAACATGCGAGATAGCAGCTGGAGAGACAGGATAAGTGGTCAGGTGCTTGCTTTCCAGGCAGTTCTACTCGCTGAAAACCACAAGGAGTGACCTCTCAGCACAAAGTCAGAAGTAAGCCCTGAGCACTTAAAGATGTGACTCTATGCCACCTTAAAAAAAAGCTGTTAACAATCTGTTATTTCCATATAGAAACTCATTTTAGATTCACTGTTTTGATTTTCATGAATAAAAAGCTCTCAAGTTAGCAGTTATCAAGCTTTCTCCAATTATAACACACACAAGAAACAGATGATATTTCCATTTTACAATAGTTCAACAGAGGATTTCTCCAAGTCCTGACTCCACTCACATAGGAAATCATGGACAGTCTGGGTGGGGGTGGGATCCCAAGGGAGGATTTCTCAACAGTTTTTCAGCTGACTCTCAGAAAATCCAGGAGAAATGCCTATACATCAAGACGAAATCAAGCAAGCATGTACTTTGCAAAGAACAATTATGTAACTTACTAAAACTAGTAATTCAACATAAACCTTATAACACAACACTATAAGACTAATAGTTTTCTATAATCCTAATAGAAAAACACAATATACTGTTTATTAAAGTAAAATATGTCTTCTGAAGGACATGTTTTCTGAATCAATACTTAAGACTACAACAGGAATGGAAACAATTATTATCTTCTGCAAGTTAGTGACATGCTAAGTGAGACACTTAATATACAGCAGCAAAAAAGGAAACCAGATAAATCGATCTAGAGTTAATAATAAATTTGTGGGAATTTCATTTAAATATAATAAAAGATGAAGAAACCACAGAGATAGCATAGAAAGTTAGGCACTGGGGCCAGAGCGATAGTACAATGGGTAGGGCGTTTGCCTTGCATGCGGCCGACCCAGGCTACGATTCCCAGCATTCCATCTGGTCCCTTGAGCACCTCTAAGAGTAATTCCTGAGTGCAGAGCCAGGCATAACCCTGCCTGAGTTAGATCTCTAGCACCCCATATAGTTCCCTGAGCCCTGCAAGGAGTGATCCTGATAATAGCCAGGAGTGTGCCCTGAATACCACTGGGTGTGACTCCAAAACAAAAATAAAATAAAACAGAGGTGTTCTGGAAATATGGTCTTTAAAAGTCAGAAAGCTACAAGTGGCTTAGAAATTTTTGTTACAATAGGTAGTCACAAAATGAGTATGAAAATTATTAAAATAGGAAAAATAGAAAGTGCTATTTCCTTAAGACCAATAGGTGAAAGTGTTTGAATAAAGAGGGAATGTAAGTGATGTGTTAAAATAGTATCTTTTAAAAGTGCAAAAAAAAAGAAAGACAAGTGTTCAATCGCACCCCTACCCCACAAAAAATAGTTTCATCCCTGAGCTCTGTCAAGGGTGATCCCTGAATTCAGAGCCAGGAGGAAAATCTGGTGTGGCCCCAAAACAGAACAACAACAACAAAATAAAACAAACAAACAGCAAACAAACAAAAAGAAACAAAACTTTTGGTGGTGGGTATGGATCAATACTTCCTGGTAGAGGGGTAAAGCTCCATCTATAACTTTAACTTAGACACTGTTGCAAATTGATACTATCTCAATAGAAAGAAGATAGTTTTAGAAATACATTAAGTTTAATAACCTGGCAATACATATGAACTACAGTGAACCATTTCTCTGAAGACAAAAATGAAGTCAGATGGGAGCATGCCAGTCCAAGAGTGATGGTGAAGGTGCACAGATTATATCTACCTTTTTGGAATTTGCAGAATAAAATATTAAAATTTAACACCAAAGCTTAAAGGGTAGAAAAAATTGTATGCATACAAAATTAAATTTTATGTAAAATTAATTTTTGTAGAATATTTTCTACAATTTTCATAAGCAAAAAAGCTTAAGTAAAAACAGAAATAATGCTGATTAATATGTGCACAGGCACACAGGAGCGTATGTGTATAAGAGAGGGAGAGAGAACAACATAAGAAATACATTTTTTTTTTTTTTGCTTTTTTAGGTCACACCCAGCGATGCTCAGGGGTTACTCCTGGCTCTGCACTCAGGAATTACTCCTGGCGGTGCTCGGGGGACCATATGGAATGCCGGGATTGAACCAGGGCCGGCACAGGCTGGCTGCGTGCAAGGCAAATGCCTTACCTGCTGGACTATCGCTCTGGCCCAAAGAAATACATCTTATTGAATGTCTATTTGGACAGTTGGAAGTAATCAAAAGCATGAACTCTAAAAAAACCAATTTTGCACAGATAGGGTGGATTAATCACTCCCTAAATTTCTATAGCATTTCTGTCCTATATGATTAAATATGCCTGGTAGTGACTATTCTCTAGGTTGCCTTCTCATCTGTTTTGGGTGGCGTGCCCAGGCACTGTTAAGGGGAACTGGTGTTGCCGACCATCTACACTGAGCCTACAGTTCAATGCTCAAGCTGGAAATATGATGCTGGGATGGGAGGAGTGGGGTGGAGCTGGGTGACACCTTGGTGGTATGAGGGGGTACAGCAGGACATTCCAGGAATAGAATTAAGAGATAGGATGCAATCCTGATTACTGAGCAAGTGTGTGTGTGTGCGTGCGTGCAGCGATGCAAGTGCTATGTGTGCTCATTTTTACCTCTCGATTTTAAAACAGAGATTTTCTAAGATATCTCCTGTCTACGAAGAGAGTTCTATTTTTCAAAAAACTGGTCCACACTCTTGAATCGTGCAGGAGTGATTCCAGACCACAAAGCTTGGAGGCGATGCTGGGCACAGTCAGGTGCGATACCCATCCATGAAAATATTTTTCATTAAAGTATTAAGTACTCGAAGATCTAGTAATCTAATATTATTTAGCTTTAAAAGGTCAGTTGTGGGGCCGGAGCGATAGCCCAGCGGGGCTTGCATGCGGCTTGCACACAGCCAAGCCGGTGCTGGCCCGGGTTCGATCCCCAGCATCCCATACGGTACCCTGAGCACGGCCAGGAGTAATTCCTGGGTGTACAGCTGTTTTGTTTTGATTTTTGTTTTTAGCTTTTGCTTTTTCGGTCTTGGATGTTAGCATTTGGTCTCCTGAGGCTCGCGCCTTGCCACGTTGGCGAATGAGCTCGAGAGTTTCTGAAGACAGGCGTCCTTTTGTGTCTTTCCTCTCCGGATTCTTTGCACAATCATGGAGGTGCTGAACCAGTCGGTTGTATTCTTCATCGATGTCGTCAATGATGGTATCTTCCCATGTTGCTGCAATGGTGCCAAAGAGTTCCCAGTTGGTGGTCGTTCTGCAAGTTCTCTTCTTAAACTTTGCAGCCTTTTCTCCCTGTTGAGGGAAGTAGAATTTTGCACGAAGGAGATGGTGGTCGATCCTGTCTGAAATTTGGGGATGACAGCAACATCGGTCAGACAAAACCGTCGATTGAAGATGATGTGGTCAATTTCATTGTGGAACTGTCTGCCAGGATATTCCCATGTCCAACGTTTCGCTTCAGCTTTCTGGAACTGCGGAGTTCCCATAAATGGTCTTGGTGGACATGATGAACTCAGATAGTCTCTCACCCTGTTCGCTTCATTCTAGGCCATGGGTCCCGATGTGGAGTTCTTCCGCCGATCTTCTTGGTCCTATCTTGGCATTAAAATCACTGACTATGATCTTGTAGAAGGTGTGATCTTTTTTTATAGAACTCCTCCAATTCCATGTAGAATTTCTCAATTTCATCTTCTTTGTATGTGGATGTTGGTGCGTAGACAATGAAGATAGAAATTGCTGGCAGTGGGCCACATCTCTTCAAGTGTAATCATCCTATTCGGTTTGAAAGGTATTCAAATGAATCAATGTTTACGGCCATGTTCGTGTTGACAAGGACACCAACGCCACCGATGCCTCTTTTTCGTCGCATGTTCCAAGGAACAATTCTTCTCCGGTGTCAAATACAGCATGATGCAACTGACGCCTCCTCATCTCAGTCAGACCAACGATGTCGTACTTGATCTTTTTTGGTTGCAGCATCAGATCCTCAATATATGCTTCCGATGCCAGTGTACGTGCATTGAAAGTACAGACAGTCATTTTAGTCCTTCGTTTTGGCAGCCTAGGATGGCCATGAAATTTTGTCTGGCACTGCTTGTTTGCCTTTCTTACTGCTGCCTTATTAAGGGGTCTTTCAGGGTCAGGAAAATAAACATTTCTGTTACTGGATTTGGCATATCTAACACTCATCGGACAGCTTGCCAGGCATCAAAGATTGCTAAACAGTGCAGAGAAGCGATAAAAGAAGACCTCAAAGTAAAAAGAGCAGAAATACTGGAAGATGCAGGAGAAGCCAGGAAAAGCATTCACACTGCCCGCCTGTCCTTTGCCAACTATAAGACCAAGATGACTGCCCTCCGAGGCCCTGATGGATATATCACATCTTCCAGAAAGGCAATGGAGAAGATTATCCATGACTTCTACTCAAATCTCTTTGATAGCCACATCCACCTGCCCGAATACAAATTCCACAGGATGGATATGTCATTCCCAACGTTCTCCCTTCTGGAAATCTGACATGCCATCTCGTCAGTAAAGAAGGGAACAGCACCAGGCCCAGACAAATTCAGACCCGAACACCTGAAGAATCTGCCATCGGTACTCATCAATACACTAGCTCGGCTCTTCACATGCTGCCTGTCTGAATGCAAGGTGCCCTCCCAATGGAAAACCAGCAGGACAGTTCTACTGTTCAAGAAGGGAGACATTCACGACATTGGCAACCACCGCCCCATCTGCCCGTTGTCCGTCATCTACAAGCTGTTTACAAGAGTCATCCTGAACAGGATTAGCAGAACACTAGATGAAGGACAACCATGCGAGCAAGCAGGCTTCAGGAAAGGATTCAGCACAATCGACCATATCCACACGGTAACCAAGCTCATTGAGGTTTGTAGGGAGTACAAGATGCCGCTCTGTCTCACGTTCATTGATTTACAGAAAGCCTTTGATTCTGTGGAGACCGAAGCAGTCATCGAAGCCCTAGCCAAACAGGGTGTTCAAGCCCAATACATCAAGATCCTTCGTGAGCTGTATTACAGATTCACCACCAGGATCTCACCATTATACAAAGAAGTGATAATTAATGTGAAAAGAGGGGTTCGACAGGGTGATACCATTTCACCAAAACTCTTCAGCGCCACCCTCGAGAACATCATGCAACAATTAGAATGGGAGTGAAGATAGATGGTCGGCAACTACACCACCTCCGCTTCGCTGATGACATGATTCTAATAACACCAAACATTAGCCAAGCGGCACAAATGCTGGCTGACTTTGACCGAGATTGTGGAAAGATAGGTCTACAGCTGAATCTAAAGAAAACTATGTTCATGAAGAATGAACTAGTTCCAGAGGCCCCATTCACTCTCAATGGAACAAACATCTCTGAATGCAGCAGTTATGTGTACCTAGGTCGAGAAATCAACATGATGAACGACCTAAAACCTGAGCTGCACAGGAGGAAGAGAGCGGCATGGAATGCCTTCAAAGGCATCGAAGAAATAGCTAAAAGGACAAAGAACATCTGGCTCCGGGCACATCTCTTAGACTCCACCGTTCTCCCTGCATTAACATACGCCTCAGAGACCTGGGCCCTACGAAAGCAGGATGAGAATGTATTCGAGTCTCCCAGAGAGGCATCGAAAGAGCTATGCTTGGAATATCACACCTCACTCAAGTGAGAGAAGGAATCCGGAGTTCTGACCTCCGTCGCTATTCCAGAATCAGGGATGCTGTCTCATTTGCCAAGACATCGAAAATCAGATGGGCTGGACATATAATGCGATTTGGAGACAATCACTGGACTAGACCCATTACCGACTGGATCCCAAGGGATATCAAAAGATCATGTGGCCGCCCACCTACAAATGGTCAGACTTCCTTGTAAAGACCCTGAAGGAACGGTTTGAGGCTCTTCACATTCCTGAATCAACCAGATGCCATTGGGCTACATTGGCACGTGATAGGGTCCAATGGAAATTTTACTGGCGCCCGCTCGAGCAAATCAATGAATAATGGGATTCAAGTGATCAAGTGATCAAGCTTTTTCGGTCACACCCAGGGATGCTCAGGGATTACTTCTGGCTCTGCACTCAGGAACTACTCCTCATTGTGCTAGGGGGATCATATGGGATTCGGGGATGGAACCTGGGTTGGCCGCATGCAAGGCAAATGGTGGTATGAACTGAATTTTGCAGAATAAAATAATAAAATTTAACACCAAAACTAAAAAGGGTAAAAAAATTATGCATAAGAAATTAAATTTTATATAAAATTAATTTTTTGTAGAAAACAATGATGCCAATTTTCATAAGAAAAAAAGCTGATCAGTAAAATAGAAATAGTGACCCGCAGTTCTCATTCCAGCCCCGAAGATCGTAAATTCTCAAATGAAACAACCTAAATGGACCTTAAGGACAGTATGCTATATATATGCTAACCCAGAATATAAAGGCATGTACTGTAAGATACTAGGAGTTAACTAAGATAGTTAAATTAATCAAATTAAATACAATAATTATGACTTTCAGGAACTGGGGAGAGGGAGAAATGGGAAATTACTACATCAACAGGCATAGACTCACAGACATGGGGCAGAGCTGCTACCGGCTCTCCCTGTGCCCAGCTGCTCACGAGGCACCCGGGAGGGATGGCAGGTTAGCCCTGGCCCGCCACCCCAGGAGAGCCTCACAACAAGCCAGATGACCCACCACTACATGAGGGCTGCCAAATTCCACATCTGGACTTCCCTCTCATCAGAACTCCACCCAGCAGACGAGCCTATCACAGCCTGCATGGTTCATCAATAAATGCTGGATTTAGAGGTGACTACAAGGGTATGCCACCCGCATGGCAGAGCCTGGCAAGCTACTCATGTCATATTTGATATGCCAAATACCAGTAACAATTGTTGACCTCATTCCCATGACCTGATGTCATGGTTTGAGGCTGTTTATGTTCCTGGAGCAAGCAGATGCCCTTGGGCTCCACTAACATGAGACAGGACATATGGAGATGTTACTGGTGCCCGCTCCAAGCAAATCAATGATGAACGGGAAGACAGTGATAGACAGTGATAGAACAGGCATAGCGCGTTTCAGTGGAGTAAGACTGAAAAATATTGCATGCAACATTAATATCTTCAGAAATTTTAAAAAACTCTGCACAGTTAGCTGAGAATAGTATTTGCCCTCTTTCTAAATTGAGCACATGGATTCCAGCATAAGGGTTCTGCAGTTTATGATCCACAAGGTGAGAACAGATCTGTTTTGAGGCAATGCTGGTAAACAGAACAGTCAAGAAGCCTGGCAGATGGCCAGAGTAATATTACAGCAGGGAGGGCCCCTTGTATTGGCACATGGTCCACCCAGGTTCCATCTTCACCATCCCATATGGTCCACCCAGCACCACCAGGAGTAAGTCCTCAGTGCAGAGCCAGCAGTAACCACTGGTCTTAGCCGACTGTAACCCAAAAGAAAAAAAGAAACCTGGCAGATACTCCCTAGACTGGGAAAGCATCCACCAAAGAACTTGCACCAATCTGCTCTGACCACCTGAGCCATCTCTGGGGTTTCTAGGAGACATTTTTCTTGGTAGACAAATGCTTATACATATTTTTCCTGTGTTTTCCCTTGAAAGAGGAGAAATTAATACAGTAAATCCTGCAGCAATGAAAATAAATGACAACCAGAATTTTTAATGAAATTCAGCTCCAAGTTATATAGAGGCTAATGAAATCCCAGAGCTAAAAAAAAAATATCTCCTGTGGGACCTGCAATTTGACACCAGCTGGTAGAAATACCAACACTAGCTTGAATCAAGGAAGACAGGAAGATATTGTGGTACTAGATAGGTATGGCTAGAGTTTTAGAATACTGGCAGCAACTAAGGACTCTCCCTTAATTTAACAATATTTTCATAGGCTTAGTCCCAGAATACAGAGAAACAGATTGCTTCTAAAACATTAAAGATACCCATCAATCACTTTGGTATCCGAAAGATACTGGTTCTTTCTAACCCCTCTCTTACTCAGGAAACAAACAAAAGACAGGTACTAAACTCATAAATTTATCAGATTTAGATGATTATCAACATCATAGTTTATTGTATATTTTATTTTATGTACTATCTCATATGTTCATGTAGCTGTGCAGACAATGAGAGCAGAAACTAGAAAACTAGAACATTTTTTAAAATTCATTTTAGATCTTTATTGTCTTCTGCATTCTCTGCATTCAAAACCTTGGCTTTTTTTTTCTACTTTGCAAGGTTATAACTATCTCTCCACAGGACTTATAAGAATACATAAACAAAAAGAATAAGGACCATAAATCTCTCTTTTTATATTAAATTGACTTCTATATTTGGGGTTAAATTAATTTTGCATTGTGACTCTTTTTCATCTATCTTAATGATGAGGGTATATTGACAAGATTCTTAAAAGCAAGTAACAGTGAAAAATATATTGCTTTCTCACATAATAGAAATACAAAAAAACAAGTTGAAATATGTACTTGTAACAGAGGTTTAAACAAAGGTAGAAACCGAGAAAGCCTAAAATCATCTTAGTAACATTAAATTCATTAATTTATTCAATTAGAAAGATCAATATGCTCATACAATTCAAGGCTAATATTAGCTATTTCATTTATAGTACCTATATCAAATTATAATTTAGAAAGTGTTCATTCATATACTCTGTAGCTAAAATATATTGCATAATTTTACACAAGTCACACACAACTGTTAGTCTAGCAATCCTAGTAATTGTGCAGTTTCATTAAATTCAAAGGGCAAATAAGTTTAACAATTAAATGAATGTATGCCTTTTAATTTTACTATTAATATGTTTTAAAATATATTTAAGACACTGCTTCAAAATATGATTTAAGCAAACTGCTTTTTAAAACAGTGATATTAAAGTTATAAAAGAAAACTAAATTGGTC
>JAJIBD010009005.1:0-90505 GCA_021461705.1 Cryptotis parvus | reverse complement strand
GGTGAGCTGACGATGGCTCCAGAACTCAGAAGCGGTGAACGTGCCCCAGATGCAAGAAGAGTGATCTCTCCTGCCCTCAAGCCCTCCCCTCCCACTGCTCCTCCCTCAAGTCCTCCTCCCCATCCCTCCTCCCTCTGTCCTTCCTCCAAGCCTCCACCCCATCTTTCCTCCCCTCCATCCTTCCTCCCCACCCTCCTCCTCCCTCATCCCTCTCCATCCTTTCTCCTGATTGCTCCTCTCTCCATCCTTCCTCCCCATCCCCAAACCCTGTCCCCCTAGCCCCCCCTGCACACCCACAAACGTTCACGGTAAAGGTGATGAGGAACGCTTTCTTCCTACCTAGGAAACCTCATCAACTCAAAAGTTCTTTCTTCCAACTCCACTCCAGCCGCCATTCTGGAGCGCGGAGGGGAGCCCCTTCCGTGCCCAGAGTGGGGAGGAGCCTCTCCGAGGTGGCCCAGCCGCTGTTCCATGAACCCGTCTGGAGGCAGGGCGGTTCCTGTCCCCCAGCGCAGGCAGAGGAGCAGCCCCGGGTGGTGGCACTGCCCAGCCGGTGTCCACACTCCAGCCTCACCCACCCATTCCCTCCCCAGACCCGCCCCCTGCGGCCAGGCCCCCCACCCGCGGCGCTCTTTGGCCTGCTGTCTTATTAATTCCCTAATTTCCAATTTGCACGGAGAGAGCGCCTGAAAGCTCCATCTCACCAGCCTGGCAATCACAGAGACGATCCAAGTATCTCTGGACAGCCTTTAATTTATTTCCGCAAGCACGCGGGCACTGCTGAGAGACTTGATGGCACCAGCTTAAACATAATAAATTACTCAAGTACCGAGATTAGTTCATAAAGCCTGGCTCCCTCCAGCCCCTGCTGACGCTGTCCCAGACACCAAAGACGGCTTTTGAAGTTGCCCCATGGAGGGGGCGCGGGGGCGCGGTGGTGGTGTGCCCGGGCCGAGCCAGCCGTCCCAGCCTCCGTGACCCTGGGTGCCAGCAGATGGTGTGTGGTGGAGCCAAACTGCCCTGAGAGGACACCGTGGAACGGGGCTTGACTTCCGCCTCTGCACAGCGGCAGGTGTCCAACTCCCGGGCGGGGGGGACTCTAGGGAGGCACAGCTTGGGAGGAGGGTCACAGGTGCCCCTAGAATGGAGAGGAGGATGCGGGCTGGCCCGGGTCAGGCAAAGGGAGGGAGGCAACACTTGGGGAAGATTGTTCTGAAAGCCCCCCACGAGCGAGCGTAGACGCCTCCTGCCCCAGGTGGTCTCTGCTGTCTCTCTTCTAGGCTGTCCCCACGCTGAGGGGACAGACACCAGACCTGCTTCCAGCACAGACCACTCCCTGCAATGGTGCCCCCAGGAGCCAGTGTCACTGGCCCCTCTCCCCTGGGGGAGGCACTGCCGGCCCCATCTGCCACCCCTGGCACCTCTGTGGCCTCTGTCCTCCTCGGGTGGAACCGGCACAGGAGGCAGAGATGAGGGGAGACGAGTCCCTGCTCAGAACCTGAGAAGCGCTGTGGGCACCTGCCCGGCTGTGACAGTCAGCTGAGGCCTGGGCACCAGTGTAGGGTCACTCTGGTGGGCATAGCCCAAACCTCTCCAGTCACTCCCAGCTGCTGGCACAGGCCGGTCTTTGCAGGGTGCTGCCCTGCACGCACAGCGGCTCGGCACTAGCGCACCCGGCCCCCATCACTGATGCACCAGGACGGCCTGGCAGGTAAACATCTAGAAAGCGGTGGTGACTCCAGCTTCTCAGCTGTGCACCCGCACCCACAGGACCCATCTGCCATGAGGAAAGCCCGGTGCGGGCACACACTCACACACATACTCATATACACACATTCACATACATGCACGCTCACGCACTCATATACATACACTCACAAGCATACATACACATACTCACACATACACTCACATGGACACACGCTTCACGGTCCATGCATGCATACTTGTACACATATTCTCACACATACGCATAGTCACCACAAACACAGACATACCTGAACTCACATACAGGAACACTCACACTCACACCTATGCACCCCACACAGGTTCACATGCACATACTCACACTCATCCACACACGCACACACATACATGTACATACCCTCACACTCTCATACATACCCTCACATAAGCTTATATGCTCACACGCATCCTCATACCCTCAAACACCTCAAGCATACACAACCCTCGCACACACCTTCACACCTCACACACATACACACCCACACACAGCCTCACACTTATGTACACACCTACGCACCCTCACACACCCTCACAAACACTCGCATACACCCCCACACACACCCTCACACACTCTCACACACTCACATACACCCCACACCCTCTCACACATCCTCACAAACACTCACATACACCCTCACACACACCCTCACACACTCACCCACAGCCCCTCACAGATGCATTCTGCCTGGGGAAGCACGAGGCGGCGCCGTGTGTCTCAGCAGGAAGTGCCGTGCAGGAGCTTCTGTGACAGCCTTTCCGCTTGAGGAAAGGGAAACTGAGGTGCAGAAGGACGGATGGCTCCACAGACCAGCCCCCAGGGCTTGGGGTGGGGAAGGGGTGCAGGTCACAGGAGATGGAGGATGCCGGGCTGAGGGGTGGGGGGCCCACGGGCACACTCAGGTTTCAGGCTGAGCATGAGCAGTGGCACGGAGGTCCTGACTCCTGCCTAGAGAGGCGCCCCTCCGCCTGCCCTGCCACGGTCCTGGTGTCCAGCACACCCACGGCCTCTGGAGACACAGGCTTCCAGGACTGTCTTCAGCTGGGCGCAGGCGCAGACCCCACGACTCCCACCAGCCTGAGGCACAGCCTTTACCTACAGGGAGACCCTGGTCATCCCCGGACGACCCCAAGCTCCCTGGGTGTTGCCCCTGAGCATCACCTGGAGCAAGGATGACCAGAGGGTGGGTGCGGACCACTGGGGTGCACGGCTCCAACGAAGGGAGCTGCTGGAACATTCTCTAGCCTGGCCTCAGGGGTCAGGACACTGGACGGCTGTAGAGAGGCTCGAATGCGAACAACCGTCCACCAGGAACAGCATCCACGCTTTCCTTATGAGAATCCAGAAAATGAGACGTGAAATTAAGAACCACAGATGAGGGGATCAGAGACCGCCACGGCCCTGGCAGCAGCTGGGCTTCCTGCTCCACAATATGGAGCCCACAGGACAGGGCCCAGGGGTGGGAATCCACGGGACAAGCTGGACTTCTGTCACTCTCCGCACACTGTGGTCACGGCCTCCTCTCCCCAAGAATGGCCCAACCTCCTGCAGGTCACCGCAAGAGGACATTGAGCACAGTCCAGAGGCCCCCTGTGCCACCTGCCCCCTCGCCCACTCTAAGAGCAGCCCCTGTCCGCGAGGTCCCCAGGGCGTCGGCTTTATACCCACATGCACAGTCCCCTCCGAAGTCCGCGTTGCCCCTGGCAACAGGCTCTCTCTCCAAACTGCTTTGAACCCCGCCTGCCTTTGTGAGCCAGAGCCTCCGAGCCGGTTTCTAACAGGCTTCCTCTCTCCGGGGAGCAAAACAGTTTTAAGCATAAAACTGAACAAGATTTTTAAAACAAAGATCCCCATCTTGCTGCCTCCTATTCTGACGATGAGCGGCTGAGGTTGTGTGGGGGCTGTGTGTGTGTGTGTGAGGGGGGACCTCCTGTCTTCTTCCATGGGAAAGGAGCAGAGCGGGGCGACACGCCCTGGGCTGAGGCTGGGGGGTGGGACAGCGGGGGACTTGCTGTTTGCAGCATCCCCTCAGACGGCCTCGGCACAGAGGAGGCGCTTCCGACATGCCCGCAGGGAAACAGGCCCGAGCTCCAGGCAGAGGAGAGCGCTCTGGAAAATGGTCACACCCACACGTTTCTAGAGCATCACCAGGTGGCGAGCGCCTAGGAGCCCATCAAAGTTTCTGCCACCCAGACGGCGCCTTAATAAATGAGGGACAACATGGGGCACGGGTTCCGGGAGCCCGAGCCCAGAAGAGGGCAAGCCTGGCGTAAGGAACTGTGCTCAGGCAGAGAAACGGGGGCTAGAGAAAATCGCTTCCTCCATGGCTCCCCCGGCGCGGGCAGAGCACTACTGAGGGCTCTCTGTCTGCAGGTGATGAACAAGCAACGCCAGGGACATTGCAGTTGCCGCCATCGCCAAGGCCGCAGGGGAGGCTGGTGGGACAGCCTGCTCCTCTTGCCGGCCTCTGTCCTTGCCTGCCTTGGATCAGTCTCGTTAGAAATGGGTCGGCTGGGCCCAGAGAGAGAGAGCAACAGGTAAGGGTTGTTGTAACACATGCGGCCAATCAGGGTTCAATCTATGGCATCCGATGGGTTCCCAGAGCACCGCCAGAGACTGAGCATGGCCAGGTGTGGCCCAAAAACAACACCAAGAGAGAAAAAAAGATGGAATTCCAGCTCTGAGCGCTCCCAAGTAGAGAGGAGAAGGGAAATGAGAACCTCCCTGCTGCCGGCTGATCCGAGATGCCCTTTTCAGCTCCACGGATCTTCTCTCCTCAGCTCTGGTCCTCCAGCCCCCGACCCCCACCCTGCAGCCAGCCACTCTGCCCAGCAGCGCTCACAAAAGTCTGCTCGGTGCCACGCAGTATCCGAGGCACTGAAAACATTGCCATGGAGGCCAGAATAACAGCACAGAGGGTAGGGCATTTGCCTTGCCTGTGGCCCACCCGGTTCGATCCCCAGCATCCCATATGATCCCTCAGCACCGCCAGGAGTGATTCCTGAGTGCAGAGCCAGGAGTAACCCCCTGAGCATCGCTGGGTGTGACCGGAAAAGAAAATATTGCCATGGAGAAGGCAGGGCTCCTCGGGCCACTTCCCCGACAGAGCTGAAAGAACACAGGGGCAGAAGCACACAAGAGGAGGAGGAAGAACAAGGACCCCCGAAACCCGCCCCCAAGAACACGTTTCCTGCCCACAGCTGCGCTTATCCTCCCGAGAAGCACAACAGGGGCCACATGCGAACACAGAGGCAGAGCGGGAGGGAAGGAGGCGCCCCACGGGCTGGGGGCACCAGCACTGCCCTCTGGAAAGGACAGCGGGAGGGACAGAGCCCAGGACCCAGAGCGCCGGGGCACACGTGTGCCCAGGAGAGGGTGGGCTGTTGGCCCTGTGGCCTGTCGGGGAGGAAGCGTGGAGAGGGGCGTGGGGACATCTAAGTCCTCTTAGAGCGGCCGAGTCTTGTCCTCTATGGACAGACGCAGCTGAGTCTGAGCGCAGAGAACGGAAACAAGGCTCCGGGAGACTCAGAACTTGAGGACAGGAGGGGGGGGGGGGGGGGCAAGGAAGGTGAGGCAGGGGCATCCTAAGGAGGAAGCCCAAGAGAAGGGGGACACTATATTCTCTTTATTGTGAGCTGGCTACCCCAGGGGAAGACTGGGGTCCTGGGTGAAGGCGGCAAGTCTCAATGTCTGACTTCTCCGGTTCCTTCTGGGGCCGTCCCCTCCCCCCACTCTCCTATCGCCCCCTTGTGGCTACGTCTCTGCCAAAGGCTCCTTGTGCTGCTCTTCAGTTTTAATGGTCATACTGGCCTCTGCATGTCCCCAGAGCCCAGACCTGGTCACAGTCACACCGGGGCCAGCAGGAAAACCGACCTGGGGTGATTTCCCGCAGGGGCCATGCTGAGCCCACGACACTTGGCCAGACGGCAGGGGGTAGGGGTTTCCCATGCAGCCCCCCAACCATGGCGCCCCAGGTCTAAGCTGCTGCGGGAAGCCCCCGCCCCATTAGCCTCAATGAGAGAGGGCCTGAGAGAGGGCCTGGCACTGGGTGTGGGGGGTCCTTGGGGGGTCCCCAGGAGCTAGCAGCCCCTTGTGGAAGCAGGGGGCTTCTCTGCCAGCCACACCCCGGCTAGCCTCCCTGGAATGAGAACCGCCTTCTTTCACACCTAGAGAGCCCCCCATAACCCGCCACTGAAGGCAGGACTGGAGTGTGGGAACCGGGGCCCTTTAGGACCCAGCACTCCCTGATCTGAGTCCCCCGTCCTGTCGCCTTCCCGCACCTCGCTGAGGGCCTGGACAGGTCTCTCCACCCTCCCGGGGCCTCCACCTCCGTAGGGGAAGAAGGATGAGCCAACATGACAGGCCCTGGCTCCGAATACCTGCCTGGGCCTCGCGAGCACAAAGCCAAGAGTCCAGCCGTCAGTGCTGAGCACAGTCCTGAGAGCTCCGGGGTCTGTGATCCTCCAGCCCGAGAGCGGCCCCCAGCCATCCCAGACATGAAAAGGTTCACCCCACCCCCACGAGTGCACCAAGGAAGGACACAGGGTGAGTGCTGAGTCCCCTGAGGGGGTGAGAGAGAGTCCCAGCAAGCACGACATTTTCAGGAGAACAACACCACTCGCCAGCACCCCTCAAGGTGGGGCCTCCTTAGCAGGTCCATGCAGGACCATGCATGTTTAGCAGGTCCATGCGTGTTTCCCGGGTCACACACCCACAAAGAGGGCAAACACTTATGACACTCCCGTAAAGGGCACAGACGGGGTCGCCATTAGCAAATTCATGTTGTAGAGTCTGGAAGCATCAAGGAAACACTTGCTCTTTGTCCCTTTGTTACTGCTATAGACGGGTGAGGATTTCTGGGACTCTGGGGAGTGCGTGAGTGTCCCCAGAGACTCCACCAGCACCTTCTAGAGAGTCCCTGGGGTCCAGAGGGCAGGAAAGGTTCATGCCACGTGGAACCTGAAAGATTCCCATAGCTGAAAACTGCACAAGACATTGGTCTTGTTTTTTCTTCCTTGCATTTTTTCTTTTCTTTTTTTTTTCCCCACCCCTCTGATCCTAGAAAAACTGTAAAATAGTTGTAGAAAGAAGAGCAGATAAAATGGAGGAATAAATGGGGCATTTTCCCAGCTGGGCAGAAGGATGCTGATTGAGTACAATCAATGCCGCCGGCCGCTAACGAGACCCAATCAGGCTGGGCGATTAGAGATATTCTTCAGGGAAGGAAGCCTGACAGCTGCGGGAAGAACTTCCTGCCTTGCTAGGGCCCCGCGAGCGAGCGAGCGAGCACAGAGGCAGGCGGAGCAGGGCAGCAGAAGGGAGAGGGAGGGAAGAGAGGAGAAATTCCACAAAGCCTGTAGCTTGTGGAGGGCCCGCCCTCGGAGACAGCCAGGGAAGAAGAAGAAGAAGAAGCCGCTCTCACCCCACTTCCGCGCACAGGCACCCCATCCCCTCCTGTTGCGTCCATAAACCTATCACGGGCTCCTCTACCCCAGCCACTGAGGCTCCCGTTCTGCCAAGCCCAGAGCTCCCCCTCACACAGTCACAAGGGAACTCTGGAAGGGGTTGGAGAATGTCTAAAAGCGCCCCTGCTCTGCCTGGCCGGGAATGTGGGAGCAGTTGATTCCCATGCACCAGGACTGAGCTTCTGCGTGGCACCCAGCACTGGTGTCAGCCATGCATGAACAGGGACTGGACGCAGGGAAGTCAGGGTCCAGGGAGAGACACACCCACTGTCCCTGGCCAGCCTCAGCATGTCCTCTCCAGGGAGTGTCAATAACAAAGGGGTGATGACCCATCTGAAAACTCATCAAGCAGGCCAGAACGACAGGACAGGAAGTAAGCACCTGCCTTGTACGTGGCCAACCCTGGTCTGATCCTTGGCAACGTATATGGTCCCCTAAGCACTGCCAGCGTCATCTGCCAAACACAAAGCCAGGAGGGAGGCCCAAGCACCACCAGGTGTGGCCCCAAACTACCACCCCCAAAAAAAAAAAACCACCAATGATCATCGATAGAGGTACAACAGAGGTATAATAGAGGTAAGAACCATCCATGGAGGTCAAACCACTGCATGGAAATACGGTGCGGGTAAGGAGTTTTACCCTCTGAAAATTTCTCCTCGTAGGCCAACTAATCCGTCCCGAAAGGTGAAGGGGACAGACTTGCAGCAGCAGAGCTGTGGACAGTTCTGAGGCGGGCGGTCAGTGTGGAGAACAGCAAATGCGGGATAAGACGGTTTCCCAGTAGGATGCACACAAGCCAAGGAGCCTCACCGTGCCCTCCCACCCCCCCACATGCTATGTGCAAAGTGAAGCGAGAAGCCACCACAAGTAGCCAAACAGAAGGACAGTTTCTCTAATCTTGGGCCTGGACTCTTCAGAAGGGCCAAAGTCTCGGCAGGGCAGGGTCCGCAGCGCTGTTCCAGATGAGAGCGCCAGAGAAGCCACAGGAGAACATTACGCATGGCACGCCCCCAGCTGGGCCCCACGTCAGGGAAACGGATTTCTCTGGAAGACATTGAGTGTGGTCAGGGGCTGGACGTGCGGTGGGTATCACTTGGTGAAATTCAAATACAGGTTGGATCAAAGCTCTGTTTGCAGTGAGGAGGGAGTGGCCGAGTGTACTGCCTGCCTATTTCGTAATTACCTCACGATTCCCTTGTCCTCAGTCTCTGTAACGGCGCCGTGGCACCATGGACCTAGGGCTCAATACAAACACCTTAAAGACTTCTCCAGCGCTTCATGGCCTGCGGAGGAGCAATCCCTATCGGCTTCACCTTCGCGGTAGCTGCCTCAGGCCAGACCACCATCACCTGGCTGGAGTTCAGTATCACAAGAATCTCTTCCATCCTCCTGAGGCATAAAGGAATGCTCTTCACTTCGGCATCAAAAAGTGTCACTCCCTGTTATAAGCAGAAGCATCCCAGAGTTCTTCTGGCTCTTCCCTGAAGGAAACCCCTCTCTCCACGGCCAGGAAACTGAGGCTGTGGGAAGCAGACGCCGGGCTGCCTCCCCCAGAGACACAGAACACCATGAACTGTGCTCCCGGCTTCATGGAGGTTCTTCTGTAATGAACTCACCATGGTCTGTGCAGCGTAGGAGAAATGGGACCCTGAAGACTGGGACAGGAGCATAAGAGAAGGTCCTAAGGGAACAGAAGACCTTGTGCCCCTAGACGCTGCTAAGCCCCTGCCTGAGGTTTGCTATCTTTTCAGGAAGAACCTGTAATGGCCCCGATTCTCCTCAGGCATTCTGTCTCCTCCCTGTTTCTAGATCCACAATCAGACCCAAGAGGGCCCAAAGGGCGAGGTTCAAAGTGTGAGCCCCAGGGAGGCTCCGTCCATGGCAAAGGAGCCGCATTATTTTTCCAGCTTACAGAGACTGACAGGAATTGGGGGAGGCATGTGTGGGAACGGGTGAGGCGCAAAGGGGCATTAGATTGAGTGAAGAGGAAGTTTCCTAATAGTCTCTTGAAGCAAGGTTCTGGACTCCACCTGAGCTTGAAGGGCTAGCAAGGGCTCTGAAGGGAAAAAAGAAAACTGGTCAGAGGACAGAAACACGGACTGGAGCCCAGCCTCCATGATGAATTAAGAGTCAAGGGCCAGAATGGGGAATGGGGGTGTTTCAGGGGACGCTTCCAGAACGTCCCATGGGTGACATTTCACAGGAAGCTGCCGGGACATCCTGTCTCAGTCACAGTCAAGCCTGGTATTACAGCATCTCTAAGGAAAGAGGCCCAGAAACGCTCACGTGGAGGGTTCAGCTGTCTGTGTGGGGCAGGGGCCCCCTGGTGGAACAGACGAGGAAAGAGGATGAGAGATCTCTCTCTGAAGGAGCCAGGGCCCACCGACAACCTGTCCTCAGCGAACAACGGACACCATCACGGGCCAACATGACGGCTCTGCAGACACCCATTGACTCTGCTAAGTGGGTTCATGGGGATAGACAGAGAAGGACGGAGACAGAGACAGACAGAGGACAGAAATAGAGAGACGGAGTTAGGAGGTACAGAGACAGACAGAGAGACACAGAGAGACAGACAACAGATGAGACAGAGAGAGACAGCCAGAGTTAGAGAGACAGAAGACAAATAAGACAGAGAGACAGAGATAGAAGCTACAGAAATAAACAAAGACAGAGATAGACAGAGACAGAGTTAGAGAGACAAAAGACAGAGACAGGGAGAGACAGAGACAGAGACAGAGAGCGCCTTTGTTGTGCCGGGCGGGGGCTTCCTGGAGACTTCGCTAGGGGCCCTCCTGACAGCAGCCTGGTCTCCATGCCTGATCCCTCAGCAGCTGGTCTCAAGGCTGGGCTTGGCACAGCACCAGTTGCCAGGGTGACAAGCAGCTGCCTGGTGGCCGCTCTGCCCCGCCAGGCTCCACCAGCCCGCAAGAAACATGTTTTGTTCTCACCGAATAGACACATACGGGGGGGAGAGAGGCTGTGAGTGATCTTCCAGCCACAACACTGAGGACCAAGTGACCACTCCCTGGTCTATAAAATGCCGTGTCGACCACCGGGGAATCCATGCAACATCGTTTCTCAGTAGGAAACCCACTGTGTGGCCCATCAAGTTCGATGCAGGGCTCAAGCTCCTGGAATTCGTGGGTCTCGCCAAGTCTCTGGAACCCAAACACAGAGCAGCTCCCTGTGGGGAATCCCACATGCCACCAGCAGGCGGTGCTACCTCGTGGGGGCAAGGCAAGACTCTGCAGAGGGCCCCACCACTGCGGCATCTTGTCTCTGCTGCCAGCACGGGATTAAGGACCAAAAAGTGGAGACAGGAGCCTGAAGTAGGGAGGACACTTGTCTTGCACATGGCTGACCTGGGTTCAATTCCCAGCATCCCATAGCATCCCCTGAGCAATTCTAGGAGTAATTCCTGAGTGAAGAGCCAGGACTAATCCCTGAGCATCACTGGGTGTGACCCCTCCCTTAAAAAAAATAAAGAGAAAAAAAGCAGAGCTGGGAGTGTCCATCAGCTACGGCTCCTACCAGGGCAGATCCTGGTGGGTCCCAAGGATCAGGGCATAGGGAGAAACAAAACCAGGAGTCAGTGACCAGTGACAAAGGGGGGCAAAGGCCTGGCCGTGGGGTCCAGGACTGAGGCCAGCAAGCAGGGCAGGGGAGAGAGGGGTCACCGTGATGGAAGGTCAGTGGTAGATGGACTCGGGCAGTTTGGTGGTGGTGACGGTTCAATAATGGGGCACTGAAACCATAAATGCTGGGGCGAGAGTGCTGAGACAGTGGGTACGGAGCTTACTTTGAACACAAAACACCTGGGCTCCATCCCGACGCCCTGTATGATCCCTGAGCCCCGCCAGGTGTGCCCCCTGAACACAGTCAAGTGTGCCCCCCAAAAAAAAAAAACAGAAATAAATAACCCTATCAGTGTTGCAACCATGCTATCAATCAAAATTAAAGGACACGATCCACGATGGGACAAGCAATCTCTGCCTCTACTGCCTGCAACTTTCGAGCCTGCTGGCTTAGAGGCCCCAGTTCCGTGAGAAGCAGGGGGTGGTGGGGATGGTTCCACTGGCCTGGGGTGACAACCAGGTGCCCTTGTCATATCGGGAATGCTGGGTCTCAGCAGCAATAGCAGAAGGAAGGGGTCACTGCCCAGCTGTGATGGCTGCGAGGTTTGGGGGAGCTGGCTGGCCATGACACTAGTCTGTGGGGGACACAGGTGGGCCCCACTGGGCCTCACCCTGACCTTGTGATGAACGAGGACTCAGCTCAATCAGGCTGCTTGTGGCCAAGATCCTTCAGGAATGAAAATTCGTCTCATTCTACCAGAACAAAAAACTAGATTGGCTGAGGAGTCTTGAAAGACAACAGGAAGAGTGAGGGAGTGTAGGTAGGTGACCGCTCAGCCATGTCATCTGCTGTGGAAAGAGGGGTGTAAGAGCCACCAAGGGTCCATCCATGTTTCGTTATAAAAATCGATTTTGCTTTACTATAAACACACTTATAGTGCAGTCAACATTTACCTACTAAACACATGCAATATCTTTCCTCTCTTTGTTCCTCTTATCACTGAGTATCAGCCATTACTAATCACTAACTCTATAATACCTCAATGCTTAAGACACAAAACATGGGGGCGGAGCCATAGCACAGTGAGAAGGGCACTTGCCTTGCACACGGTTGACCCCAGTTCTATCTCCAGCATCTCATATGGTCCCCTGGGCCCTGTCCAGAGCATCACTGGGTGTGGTCAAAAAACTCAAACAAACAAACAAAAAATGTGGTGAAGCTTATAGTACAGTAAACCCATGGCACATGAATAAAATTAGATTTAAAAAAAGAGAGAGACACAGACACATCATGATACCCCGTCCCAGAACCCCGCCACCTCTTCTGGGGCAAGTCTTGGTGTATTCGCTCACACTCGGGACAGTATTTGTTAGGCAGAAATACTACAGAGGCATTATCTTCATTGGCATATGAAACAGGGCTTAAAAAAGTACGCCTGGGTGCCAAGCTGGCGAGGGACTTTCTGTGATGGTCTTTTCCTCGTGTCCACTTGGCGGAGGCCCAGCCCCCAGTCATTCCCGGATGCTGATCCAGCTGTGAAGCAAGGCACTGACTGATGCGATTAAAGCCCATCATCGGGGCGTCAAGCAAAGGAGATTATCCTAGATAATCTGGGGAGAGCTGATTTAATCAGATAAAAGGCCTTCAACTCGGGGCTCGGGTGTCCCGGGAGAAGGAATTCTGCCTGTGGACAGCAGCGTGAGCCTGCAGGGTCCGGCCTGCCCGTGCTGTCAGCTGCGGAGCCCCAGGTTTCTGACGCCTTGAGGGCACAGCCACAGATGCCAGCTTGGCACACTCAGCGTTTCCCTGCATCTCTCCCCCGTCCAGCTCCTCTGACAGAAACCTGCCCGACAGACTTGGAGCCATAGAAAATTGGGACAACAGGTAGGTAGCACTGAGCCACGAGTCACAGGACGTTACACGATTATCAAAATAGCTCGAGATACGGGGGAGGGGGCCAGGGGCAAGCATGAGCGGTCAATAAAGGATCGTGGGGCCCAGGAAGTGGCTACAGTCTCGCACTGCCTGGGTCATGGGCTAAGGCCGCAGCTCAGGCTCTTTCTGTGAGCAGTTGCACTTACTCACACAGCACTTAGAGGAACACGTTTTAAACAAATGTATGAAAGCTGAGATCAGGGTACTCTGATTTTTCAAGAAGAGAATCCCGATGAGGGTCTGTGGGAACATTCCATACAACTGTTCAAAAGCAACTTAAATTATGATGAGGGGTCGGAGCGATAGCCCAGCGGGTAGGGCGTTTGCCTTGCACGCGGGCCGGCCCATGCCGCCCGGGTTCGATCCCCGGCGTCCCATATGTTCCCCCGAGCACCGCCAGGAGTAATTCCTGAGTGCAGAGCCAGGAGTAACCCCTGAGCATTGCCGGGTGTGACCCAAAAAGCAAAAAAAAAAAAAAAAATTATGATGAGGGGTGACTGGACAGAGCTAGGAATTCGACCCAACTACTAGTCTTCGCACTGGCTGATGAACAAACCCTACTAAGTATGTGCAGTATTTTCCCTCTCTTTGTTCCCCTTATCACTGAATATCAGCTCTAATACTAATCCTAAACTCTATAATGTCTCAGTACTTTAGACACAAGACACAGGGGCCGGAGTGACAGTACAGCAGGGCAGGGGGCTTGCCTTGCACATGGCTGACCCCAATTCCATCCCCGGTAGTCCTGTGCTGGGGGATTCATGAAGTTCTCTAAAAAGGCAAATGTCTGCTGTTGTTTTCCACATTAAACTTATCCAAGGGCTGATGGGAGACGAATGCCGCCTGCGAGCATGAGAGGTTCAATTTGATCCCAGGCGCCTCCCGCATGCGCCGAGCACCGTCCCCCTCCCTCCCCAGCAGCAGTTTCCGGCCCCCAGCAAGCATCAGCAGCAGAATGTGTGAGCACCAGAGCCCAGCCATCACGGCAGCAGAGCTGAGGGAAGGGGACGGGTGGACGAATAACCCAGGATAACAGCTGAAAAACCACGCCGGAAGGGGCCAGCAGGGAGGCCGCCATCAACTGCCGCAAAGGAAACCCACAGGGGACACCGTGGAGAACATGCCCTGCCACACCTCAGTGTCTCCACAGCACCCACTGCCCCATCCTGACCTGCAGTCACAGGGGCACATGTGTTAGGACAGTGGTGTTCTAGGGACCAGGAGGCCACAGACTTTCCCAGGGCCCCTCAGGATCGATCGAGGGTGTACTGTGAGGCATGGGACAGTGGTGTTCTAGGGACCAGGAGGCCCACGGACTTTCCCAGGGCCGCTCAGGATCGATCAAGGGTGTACTGTGAGGCATGGGGATGACAAAATCCCACCACACTCTTAAAACTGTGCTGAAGTCTATGGTGGGCAGCTGAAAATGGGACCCAAGGCCTTGGCAGATGGCCCCAGCAAATCTGCTGAAGCTTCCGGCTCCCCAGGGACCTTCAGCCTCTGGCAGAACCCTAACTGACCCCAGTTCCTGACCCGACTCTTTGGGGAGGCGCAGAGAGGTGTGGGCAGCCCCAGCTGAGGTGGAGCGTCCCGGAATACTGAAGCTTCAGGATGACCATGGAGTCCCTGATGTCCAGGGGTGGGGTGGGGGGTGGAGGCGGGGCACTCTCACAACAAAGAATCCAATCACAGCTCTGGGAACAGCTGGGTCATGGTGACGGGGCAGGGCACACAGTCAGTCCACCCGAGCGGAGACAGCCCAGCCTGAGATGCAGGACCGCTCTGGCCAGTAGATCTCGGTTCATCAGTGTATCACACAGCTCATGGGGCAGAACCGAGAACCACAGAGTGTGTTTGACTTAGTGCCCTCCAGGCCTTCACCGCCACCTGCTCTTCTGAAGGAGAGACAAAGCAGCATGTAGTCTATTCTGATAGTGGTGCCACTGACCACAGGGACAGCGGCAGTGCAGATGAGACTATCCCATGGGACTGTGGGACCATGTGACAAAGCGGAAGCAGCAAATAGGGAGTGCTTTTCAAACTCTCTGGGATGGGTCACGTGTTCCTCCATTAATTACATGCTAACACATTTATAAGCTTCCGTAAGAGTCAATTACTAGATATACAAAATAAAATTACCAAAGGTATACAAAACTATAGATTTATCACATTCAATCATCATGAAATGAAGTACAGTTGAAAGTTGAAAGTATAATATATACATATATCACTTGATCACTTGACATCTCGTTATTCATCGATTTGCTTGAGAGGGCGCCAGTAATATTTCCATTTGACCCTATCGCATGCCAGTGTAGCCCAATGGCATCTGGTTGCTTCAGGGATACAAAAAGCCTCAAGCCGTTCATTCAGGGTCTTAGGGTCTTGACGAGGAAGTCTGACCACCTTGTAGGTGGGCAGTCACGTATATATATATATATATATATATATATATATATATATATATATATATATATATATTATACATACATGAGAAAGTATAAAAGTTCACATGCATTCATTGGAAATACACATTCAGTTTATACAAAATCAGTACTGGGGGTCAGAACGATAGTACAGCAGGGAAGGACTTTGCCTTGCACACAGCAGAACTAGGTTCGATCCCTGGCATCCCATATGGTTCCCTGAGCACCGCCAGGAGTAATTCCTGAGTGCAGAGCCAGGAGTAACTCCTGAGTATCACGGGGTGTGACCCAAAAAGCAAAAACAAAATCATTATCATGTGGGTTGCAATGACAAAAACAGTGCTTGCCTCAAATGCAGCCAACCGACCCACAAAGGTCCCCTCAAGCCCCACCAGGAATGAGCCCTGAGCACTACTGGGTGTGTACTCAAAACAAAATCAAACAACATCACTATTATACTCAAAATGTTTTGTTATTTTTCATTAGACCTGAACCAGAAGTTAAGAGTGAAATACAGATTTCCCCCTTTTAAAACCCTGTAAGCATACTTGCTTCTTGCTTGTAAAATTATGCAAACTAGGTTGGATTGATGATAATCTTGCTGGCAAAGAATACTACATATCTACACCAAGTCTATGGCTGATTTTAATGAGCTAACTCGTAACGGAGAAAGCAATCGGAGGGAGGCATTTGGCCAGGCATTTTTAACTCAGAATTTTAAACTCCTTTCAGGCGAGCTCAGTCTATTTATTTTTGTCTTTATCCCAAATGAAACAAGTGTGGGGCCTAGGGAGGAGGCCCTATGGTGTGTGTGTGTGTGTGTGTGTGTGTGTGTGTGTGTGTGTGTGTGCGCCTAGTAAGTGTGAAGCAGCAAGTTTGATCCCCAGCACTGACCCACATGCTAAGCACAACTGGGCTCCTCTGTACCACATTGTGTGCAAAACAAAAATGTGTGCTCTCTGGAATACACAGTTTGACTTAGCACCCTCCAGGCCAGGAGGGCCAGAGCAAAAGTTGTAGTGCCCTGGGCACATGACGCTTCACAGCCAGGAGTGATTCCTGAGTGCAGAGCCAGGAGTAACCCCAAAAAGCAAAATAAATAAAGACCCTCCTTTAGCTCTTCGTTGGCCCCAGTGTATTGTCTCATTAGAGGTGACTCAAACACAGATGACCCTTCCCATAGAGAGACCAATTCATGGTTTGCAGCGTCCGTGTGTGTGTGTGTGCGGGCACACGCGCACTACATTATGGCATCTATGTGTGTGCACGCTTTGTGGCATCGTGTGTGTGTGTACATGTGTTATGGCATCCATGTGTGTGTGTGTGTGTGTGTGTGTGTGTGTGTGTGTGGCGGCGCCGCGTGTGCTTGGAGCCTGACCATTCATGGTTTGCATGCCAGGAAGGCAGCATCCAGGTGTGTGTGTATGTGTGTGCATGTATGTGTGAGTGTGTGTGCTGTCTGGGTGTGGTGTGTGTGCTCAGAGTCCCTGAGCAATTCATGGTTTGCATGCCAAGAAGGTGGCGTGTGTTCGGGGCCCCTGAACCACAAGGAATAAGACAGAACAGCGGGACCGGAGCTCAAGGCTCTCCAACTTACCTTGCCGCCACCGCATTCCTCCCACTACAGGTCATCAGCCTGGAGGTCATGTGCTGTCAAGGGTCCGTGAAGCACTCGGGGAGCAGCACCCAGGGACAGCAGCTGGCTTAGAGAGAAGGACAAAGACGGCGTAAGAACCCACGCACACCCCTCTACATGCTGCAATGCTCCGGGATTCTGGCAGTCTGGGCAGGGCTGACTTTTCCTTTGTCCATTTCTTTTCTTTCTTCTTAATTGTTTTCTTTTGGTTTTAGGGGCACACCCAGCTGTGCTCAGGGCTTTCTCCTGGCTCTGCCCTCAGGAGCTCTACTCCTGGTGGGGCTCACGGAACCCTACAGAATGCTGGGGATCAAACCTGGGTTGCCACATGCAAAACAAATGCTCTATCCGCTATCCTTTTGCTCCGGCCCCTCTTCTTAACTTTTTTAGGCAGTTTGAGCTTCACCTGGCAGTGCTCAGGGAACAGTGTGGTGCTGGGGATGGAACCTGGGCCTCCGTTATGCGAAGCCTGTGCTCCAGCCTTCTGAGCTCACTCTCCAGCCCCGGCTGAGACTTCCCTCTGAGATCAGCAATGGGCGCTTGCATCTCGCACCAAGGCACAAACAGAGGGCAGGCACTGAAGGATTAACTCTAATGGGGGGGCGGGAAATAAAGGTTCAACCCCCAACATCCTATGGGCCCCCAAGCACCACCAGGAGTAATTCCTGAGCACAGAGCCAGGAATAATGTCAGGTGTGGAGCCCCCTCCCCCCAAAAAAAAAAGAAAGCCAAAATCAAAACCAAAAAAATAAAACAAGGCATTCAGTGGCACACCTGCTCGTGGCTGGTGGGGGCCCTCTCTGCACCCCACTCTGGGCTGAGTGGGCACGACAAAGGTCCCTCATCACACAACACTTTGGTGCATTTTACCTCCAGTGAAGCAGAGCAGTGCAGGAAACCAAGTCCCTGACTAGTAAACCTGACTTCGGGTCTCCTCGCCTACGCCAGGCTCCCTCCGCCGGCCCCTTTCCTTTGGGGCATTATGGTTTGCAGTAGTTACTGAAAGGTTATCATGCTTATCCCTTACCTCCTTCCAGCACCCGGCTCTTGTCCAGAGCGACCATTTCCAACTGCCTTTGTCCTAATGTTCTTTTCTCTGTGGCCCTCCCAACAATTTTTATGTTGAAATCCTCGCCGTCATGCTGGGACTTAGGGGGGATGATCAGGGAGGAAGAGTCGAGAGGACCTCCTGGCCCCCTACTACCACGCAGGAAAGCAAGTGACCGTGACCACGTGGCACTCAGAAGAGGGGCCTCACCACCGAGCTCAGCCTCAGCTCCCACGGTCACCCCTTCTAGAGCTACTAACCCCTCTGTTTTCTCCTGTCTACCTCCTGGCTTGGCCCCCAGGGCTCCCTCAGTCAAAATGAAAGAATCCAGGAGCCCAAAAGCTCTCCCTCCCTTGGATCAATAGCCATCCTGTTGGGCATTAATCCACAGTCATTAGGACTGAAGTGAGTAAATGATACTATTCCCCCCCATAAAATAGCCCCTTGGGAAACCGGGGAAGGAATTAGAAAGTCTTCACATGTCACTCCACCACAGGCTTCAGATACTCAGGCAAAGAGGCTTAATGGCCAAGAGAGGAGAGCACAGGACAGGTGTCTTGGCAGCTGCTGAGAGGCTGAGGGCGTGAACGTGGAACTGCTGATTCCCTCCAGAGACAGAGAGCACTGTGCTACCAGCAGAAGCAATGAGCTGGGGCGGGGCAGGCGGGGACTGTCCTGGCTTCCTCCCTGACTTCGGGACTGGTCACTAACCTCGTGACAGCCTGAGCTCCTCAGGAACCATCCTCCTCCCAAGCCCCTCTCCTGCTGTGGCCTTTCTGGGCATTCTCAGAACCAGCCCAGCCATGACCATCACCCCACTCTGAAACCAGGTCTGAGCCAGAGCAGGTAGGCCGTTTGCCTTGCATGTGGCCAACTGGGTTTGATCCCCAGCATCCCATATGGTCCCCCAAGCAGTGCCAGGAGTAATTCCTGAGTAAAGAGCCAGGAGTAACCCCTGAGCATTGCTGGGTGTAACAGGAAGGAAGGAAGGAAGGAAGGAAGGAAGGAAGGAAGGAAGGAAGGAAGGAAGGAAGGAAGGAAGGAAGGAAGGAAGGAAGGAAGGAAGGAAGGAAGGAAGGAAGGAAGGAAGGAAGGAAGGAAGGAAGGAAGGAAGGAAGGAAGGGAAGGAAGGAAGGGAAGGAAGGAAGGAAGGAAGGAAGGAAGGAAGGAAGGAAGGAAAAGAAAGAGAGAGAGAGAGAGAGAAAGAAAGAAAGAAAGAAAGAAAGAAAGAAAGAAAGAAAGAAAGAAAGAAAGAAAGAAAGAAAGAAAGAAAGAAAGAAAGAAAGAAAGAAAGAAAGAAAGAAAGAAAGAAAGAAAGAAAGAAAGAAAGAAAGAAAGAAAGAAAAAGAAAGAAAGAAAGAAAGAAAGAAAGAAAGAAAGAAAGAAAGAAAGAAAGAAAGAAAGAAAGAGAGAGAAAAAGAAAGCAAGAAAGCAAACCAGGTCCGACCCAGAATCCGATCCCCAACCCAGCAGCCAAGGCCTGGATGCTCAAAGACTTACAGCCAGAGGTGAGGCAGGAGGGTCTAGGGCAGGCAGAGGGCCAGATTCTAGCCTGGACTCTATCGCCCACTTGCCGTGGCAAACACCATGGTCCCTCTGAGGTGGGGTATCCTGACCACTGAATAAGGAGAGCCACGCTACCCTGTGAGCCTGGCCAGGTCACACAGAAGATTAATTAACATAATGCAGGGGGAAAGTGCTTCACAAACAGCCCTTCAAAATCATGATTCCATTGTCCTAAAAGCTCACAAATGGGACTTGGCTGCAGTATCTTAGTAACGGGATCAGCCTGTGACTTCCCCGGGTCTGTGGAGCCATTACATGTGATTAGGTGGCAGTCGGATGCCGGAGTCTTTGGGTGGGGACTGAGCGGGCACGACTTCCGGCTTCTGCAGGAGGCTCATGGCCCGCACTGAGGACTGGGCAGGGATGTCGCCTCTCGCTGCAGACAGGACACTGGAGCAGCACGAGGCAAGCGGCCCACAGCAGCCTTGAGGGCTCCCGATGGTCTCCATATGCACACACAACTACACACATGCACATATGAACCCATCCACACCTACGTGAGTGCACACACATACACACCCACGCCTACAATAGACACTTATCCATACTCCACACATGTGCACATGTGCACACAATCACACTATACCTACACTTATCCACACCCACCCGCATACACACACCTGCCCACATGTGTCACACAGGCACATACCTAGATATGTACCTGAACCCACACGTGTGCACAAGAGGCAGCCGCACAGACACACGAATCTGTGCACACACGTGCTCACAGCAGACCACTGGCTCCCTGCTGCTTACTTAGAAACGCCGCTTCAAGACACAATTAAATATTGATATCTTTACATCTCAGTATTTTCTTTTCAGATCCTAACGACCCTGACAGGAGCCCTGGCCAGCACTTATTTAACTCCCTCCAAGGCGCCGCGAGGGCATCTTCCATCACAGTTAAGATGTCAGGAGCAAAGGGACGCAACAGGCTGAGGGGCGGAGCAGCAGAGACCCCAGAAACCCAAGGAGTGGCACCCCCTGCACTGGGACCCCAGCCTCCCCTCAGTCCCGCTCTTCTGCACCAGAGCGACTGTTCCCACGCACACCACACCCCTCCAGGGTCTGCAAAGGACAAAGAGGTACTCTCCACCCCAGCCCCCCAACCAAGCATGAGTGCCCTGCAATCAGGCGCTTGGCAGAGTTATGCAAATTGCCTGTAATAATGATGTCTTCGCTGAGAGGATGATCCCAGCAGGGCCACCGGACAGGGAGAAAGCAGGTGCTGGCGGCCAGCCTTGCTCTGCCCCCCCCACACCCACCCACCCACCGGAGGGTCTCCAGGTCAAAAGCAAACAGCCTCTCGCTCCACCATCCCCACCTGCCTCCCGGCATCACCACAAACACTCAGGCTACAAAGAAGGGGCAAAGCCCTGGCCAGCTTATCTGAGCTAGCAACAGGTAGGGGGTTTCCATCGAGCCAGATCTCTGCCCCAGACACCTGCACTCCTGTCTATGCTTATGTCCCCATCCCGCTGCCAGGACTCAGGTCCCGATTCACAAACCCAGTCTGGGGCCCATAATACCCTCCATGCCTGCCCCCACTCCCTGCTCCAATACTTTAGAGAATAAAAATGCGATTCCCAAATCACAGTCAGGAAGGCGAGTTGAAAGTGATCCGTGCTAGTGACAGACACATCCTGATTTACCCGGGTGCCAGTCCATGGGGGAGACTGGCACCTGTTCTCATGAATTCCTTGAAATCAGGGGTTATGTTCACATGCTTGCTATGGGGAGGGGGACTGGGGCTTCCAGCAGCTTCTCCGTGGGGCCAGGGACCCTCCCTGCAGACAGCTCACATTTGATGGAAGGACAGAAGCCAAAACCAACCGTCACCATCCAGTTCCATAAGCCTTTATAATCTCGGCGAGTAGTAGGCCCAGTGGGGGGGGGAGACGAGGGTCCGACCACAGGCACAGAACTCAAAGTCTATTGGGGGGCTGGGGGTGGCAGGAGGGAAACTGGGAACATTGGTGTTGGGAACTGTGCACCTGTGGACCGGAGTTGGAACACAGTATGGCAGAAACCCAATCATGAACAGCTTTGTAACTGTGTATCTCACGGTGAGTCAATAAAATTAAAATTAAAAAGAACCACAGTTGTTTTTTGTCAGTTCAGGCGTGTCAGGATTGCCCCTGTCGTGGTGGTGACAGTCTCCCTTGGCGAGAGAAGGAAAGTGAGGGTAGAGAGGGGAAGCCTCTAGCCCAAGGACCCACATCGGAGTCAAAATTGCCCCCCAAGTCATGGGTGGTTTAACTGAAGCTTTTGAGAATAGGCATCATGGCTCTTTAAATGGGGGGGTATCTAAAGGAAAAGAAATATATTTACCATCAAGGCAAAAAAAAATTGACCCCAAGTCTCTGATCTAGAAAGTGGGCTTTCTCAGGATCCTCCCTGCTGAGGCAGCCTTGGCACTCCAGAGCGCCACCTCCTGACCCCTCGTGACCACCTGGGCATGCGGAGTTGGGGCGGGGAGCAGAGGATGGAGCCCCCAGCTGCAGGGGCTGTGTGGGTTCTGAATGGGGTGCAGGGGGCGGAGCGGGCTGAGGGGACAGCCTCCGGACTTGGTATGCCTCCATGGACTTTGTAGAGTCTATTTACCACATCTAAGACCAATTTCCTTCCCTTCGGTTGCTTTGAAGATAATTGAAGGTACTTGCATTATCTGCCTGGGAATGTGAAAAGCAAGCTAATGCCGAAATCGATGCTTCCTGCTTAATGCCGAGCGCCCGCCTGCCCGCCCGCCCGCCTGCTCGCCTGGAGCAGGAGGAGGCAGCCGCCTCTGACTTGGGCAGTTCTGCCCGGCTTGCTACTTTGTTAATCGGGGAGGAGATGGGGGCTGCCGGCCCTCAGGATAATGGCAGGCAGATTGAGTTGTTAAGCCCGAATGAAATATTTAGCAGCTCCATTTGCAGCCTTTGGCGGTTCCAGCCTTCCTCTCGGCACAGCCTGGGGGCAGGATGGGGGGCAGGGAGAGGCCCCACTTGAGCCCCCCAGTTCTGACGGAGGAGCTGGTTCCAGTCTGCAGGAAGGGGAGACAAGCAGCGACACGCCAGGCCCAGCTGCCGCTGAGAGGCAGGGGGGAAAGGGGTCGGCAGGATGTGACCTCCCACTTGGCACCTGCGCCACGGCAGGATGCCAGGCTCTGCAAAACCCCCCCACCAATGACCCATGAAGGGCCCAGAAATGGCGCGAGCACCCACCATCCACGTCCCCTACAGCTCTTCCACATCCTGCCCAGTCTGGGTGCCGGGGTGGCAGCAGGGTACGAGGAGAAGATATGACAGTGGCTGAGGCTGACCTGGTTCATCCCTGGCACAGCACATGGTCCTTCGATGCCTGAGTGGAAGCCTGACCACTGCCGCCACCCGCACCCCCCGCCCCCGCACTCGAAAATAAAAGATGCAAGGTGAGCTGAGGCATAGGCCGTGCAGAGGGAACAGAAGGAAATCGGTTGCCCTGTTATTTCTTCCCAAAGGACCCCAGGACAGAACATACAGCGCTGGCACTTCAAACCACCCCACCCTGCCAGCCAGCCGGACTCCCCCACCCAAGCGGTCACGGAGTCCAGGTGACCACCATAAGTGCCCTGTCTGTCATCACTAAGTAGGTGGCCTGCGCCAGCCTTTCCAGAGCTCCTGCCCGTGAGAATCGGGTAGTCACCCATTTGTGGGGGCCACCTCAGAGGTGGTGGGTGCTCAGGAACTCTTCAAGGTTCTGTGCTTGAGGGTTACGCCCAGTGGTCTGGGGGAGCCAGGCAGAGCTGGAGAATGACCCCTGGCCTCCTGCATGCCTGGCCTGGCCTGAGAGAGCTCAGGGATGCGTGTGTGCACACACACGCACACACACACACACACACACACACACACAGGACTGAACAAGCCCAATGTACCCCTGGCAGCATTACTGGGTGGTGGCCCCATCCTTGGGCCCTAGCACTGTACCACACTGGGTCTTGTGGTTGACCAACAACCATCCAGAAGAGAGCATAGCCACCACACCATTCTGAAAAAAATCAACTCAAAAATCATTAATGGGGAGAGGGTGGGTGGCGGAGGAATTGGGGGACTCAAGACTGTACACTCTCAGGGATCCAACTCAGGGCTTTGTGCCTGCCAGGCGTGTATCTGATTGCTTTGAACTGTTTTCTGTTCTTTTCTGGTTTGGGGGCCACAGTAACCTCTGGGCTAACTCCTGGAGGTGGTGCTGGAGACAGAACCAGCTGGCCATGACAAGGCAAGTGTCTTCATCTCTGATCTCTCTCCTGAGCTATTTCCCTGCACCCCAGAGAAAATTTGGGGGGCAGATCTTTTCCTATTCAGTCTGGGGTAGGTCACTTCCCATTCAAGTTGTTTCCATGAGGGTCATCAGCAGGGTCTTAAGGTGTAAAAATAAATTTTTAAGATACTTTTAAATTCACAAGTTTCTTTTCACTTGGGGCTCACGCCCTGCGGTGCTCAGAAGTTACTCCTCACTCTATGCACAGGCATCAGTCTCTGGTGCTCAGGTGACTGTACAGGGTGCCAGGGATCGAACTCAGGTCAGCTGCGTGAGGCAAAAGCCCTCCCCCACTGTACTATGGCTCTGGCCCCGTAGCACTGCTCCTTCTAAGGTCTGAGAGTGCAGCGACTTCAGCTCTAATTCTGTTTGTGGTGCCCAGTGATGGGCATTGCCATCTCAGGCCCAGCTGACCACTGGACGATGCCAGTTGCTCCCCAGGAAATTCCCTAGCTTTTGGTGGAGCAGGGAAAACCCCTTGAAATTGTCTCCTCTGTGCCTCTTTGCTACCTGCCACATCAAGCACGGCACAGCTCCTGTTGCTGCGTGGCCCCACTAACAGCAGGGACAATGCATGGGAGTGGAGAACCCCCGTCTCAGATGTGTCCCTGGACTCTGCTGGTCCCTCACCTCATTCCCGGCTACCTTTTCCTCAGCCTGCACCTTGGGGAAGCTGGTGGCTGCAGTAACAGAGCCCCCTGTGTGGAGGGATGCCTCTCCTTTGCTCTTACATCCTACTAATCTCATGGCTCTTGGTGATTTTTATTTATTTACTTTTGGCTTTGGGAGTCACACCCCAGAGTGCTCAGGGATCACCCTGACAGGGCTCACGGGATCATATGTGATGCACACAGGTCGGCTGTGTGCAAGGCAAATGTCTTACCCACTGTACTATCTCCCAAGACTAGTGAAATAGTTATTGTTGTTGTTGTTGTTGTTGTTGTTGTTGTTGGGGGGACACACACCTGGCAGTACTGAGGTGTTACTCTTGGCTCTGTGCTCAGGAATAATTTCTAGTGGTGTTTGATGGACCATATGGAGGGCTGGGGATTGAACCCTGGTCAGCTGCATGCAAGGCAAGGGCCCTCCCAATGTATGGTCCTCCCAATGCGGGCCCTGAAGTCCCACAAGATCAGAGCAGAAGCACAGAGATGAGGGCGACCTGACTAGGGGTCCAGGTCCCCAAGGCCCTTGGCATAGACAGACTTCGTTGGTTTGGGTTTGTTTAAGCAGTCTATTACCACATAAGTGAATGAATGGATGAATGAATGAATGAATGAATGAATGAATAAACGAACGAATGAATAATAAATAAATAAAAATCTACTTTGGAATCAAATGAGAAACTACATTCAATTCTAGAACTAAAAATCTGTAATAACCGGAATCAATCATTTGGGCTTAGTAGGGGATCAGAGACGGCTGAAGGAGAAGGTCGCAGAACAGTCTGGAAGACAATAACCAGACCATCACAGTCACGAGATGGAAATTAGCAAGGATGGCGAGAGCCCAGGACATGGAAGGGACTCCCACAAACCGTGTTTGGAAAACAATAGCTGGGAATGATCTGAGACAGGGCTGGGGGAGAGGACCCATAACAAGTCACAGATGTGCAGAGACCCCCAAGGCAGGATAAAGGGGTCCTTCAGCATCTGACAGGCAAACTAGAAGCCCCCAAACAAGAGAAACAGGAGAGAGACAGGAAACCCACACAAGTTCCAACAAAGAACTGGGAACTTCTCGAGAGAGAAGCAATAATCATTTTCTGTCCACAATCATCAGAGACGCGCTTTATACTATCAGGGATAGCAAAAGGCAGTAACAAATTTTTTAAATGCTTGATTAACTGAAAAGACAAAAAAAGTAACATTTGCTAAAAGAGACAAATAGAAAACAGTATGTTAAAGCCTAAATATACGGTTAACTATATCCCATTCTATCACTTGAGAATGCAGCTCAAGTGATAGAGCATTTGTCTTACATGCGTTAGGGCCCTGGGTTTGATCTCTGGCATTGCATGGCACCTCTCTACCTCCTGGTATGGCCTCAGGAGTCCGCTCGAGTATCATAGGGATGACCTTCCAATGACAGAGGGAAGCAAGGTGCTTATCTTGCATAAGGCTGTAGCAACATGGGTTTGAATCTCCAGAACCACGTGACGTCCCTTGAGCATATCCAGAAGGGTGATTCCCGAGCAGAGTCAGGAGTAACCCTGAGCACCACTGGAGTGACCCCACCAAAAAAAAAAAAAAAATGAATAGACCCTAAAATGAAACAAATGAACAAACGAAATATAATGATGCAGGTGGCAAGTGAAAAAGATGATTTGATTCTTGTCTCGCTTTCAGGGTTGGGTACACAAGATATAGCTCCATTTTGCAAATGGTCAAAATCAATGTTAGTCAGTGGATAGAATGTGACTCTAAGGCTCATGCCTTACATATAAAACACCCTTGGTAGTACTTGATCCCAAGTTCTACCAAAAAGGGGGAAAAATCGACATTAGTCAACAAAAATGCAATGTATAAGTTCTAAAACACAGAGTAAAAGGTGGAATCAAAAGACAAGAAGTGAACAGAAAATAAATAGGGAATCATGGCTGATGATTCAAAAAGAAAGAATCATGGGGCTGGAGAAATAGTACAGTGGGTAGGGTGCTTGCCTTGCATGCAGTCAATACAGGTGCAATCCCTGGCCTCCCATATGGTCCCCAAACAGTGCCAGGAGTAACCCCTGAGCATTGCTGGTGTGGCCTCTCCAACAACAACAACAACAACAACAAAAATGCCACTCATTGGAAGTGTGGAATACTGTGCTGTCATTAAGTGAAGCACTGGCGGTGAGATTGGTGTTAGGACATTACATATCTAAAACTCAAGTATCAATAAAATATAAATCACAGTTCTTTAATAAAAGTAAACATTTAAAAAAGAGAAAACAAGAGTGGCCAGGTTAGATGACTCCAACGAGCCCTGCTGTCTAGCGTTGCTATCTCTGAAAGACACTCCTGGAAGACTGGCTGATTTCTTTTCTTTTTATTTCTTGAGTTGCGCTGCCGCCCGGACATGGGACTCACAGACATGGGACAGAGCTGCTACCAGCTCTCCCTGTGCCCAGCTGCTCACAAGGCACCTGGGAGGGATGGCAGATTCTAGCCCTGGCCCGCCACCCCAGCAGAGCCTCACAAGAACCCAGACGACCCTCCACACTCCTTGAGGGCCGCCATTTTCCACATCTGGACTTCCCTCTCATCAGAACTCCACCCAGCAGAAGAGCTTATCACAGCCTGGATGAACCACAAGCGGCCGCGCAGTTCATCAATAAATACTGGAGATCAGAGGTGACTACAAGAGTATGCCAGTCGCACGGCAGAGCCTGGCAAGCTACCCGTGTTGTATTTGTTATGCCAAATACCAGTAACAATTTTATACTTCATTCCCATGACCTGATGGAATGGTTTGAGGCTCTTTATGTTCCTGGAGCAAGCAGATGCCCTTGGGCTCTACTAGCATGAGACAGGACATATGGAGATGTTACTGGGATGGAGATGTTATGTTTTGCTCGAGCAAATCGATGATGTACGGGAAGACAGTGATACAGTGATATTCCATGGTAAAACATACAAAATTTGTTTTTCCGTTGAAGTTTAAAAAAAAGGCCAGATCCATGTTCATATTTTTATCAAGTATTCAATATTGATTATTCACTTATATTATTCTAGATACTTTTTTAATTTTAGGGCTGGAGAGATAAAACAGGGGTTAAGGCACTTTTTTGGGGAGGGAGGTCACACCTGGCGATGCTCAGATTTCTCCTGGCTCTGCACTCAGAAATCAATCCTGTTGGTGTTAGGGAGATCCTATGGGAAGCTGGGAACTGAACCTGAGTCTGCCGTGCACAAGACAAGCTCCTTACCTGTTGTAAGGAACTTACAGTCCCCCTGCTTATATTATTCTAAAAGCAAACATAAGGTTTCTGGACGGGGGCCTTTATTACTATTTACAGTCCTAACTGCCAATTCATCCCTCAAAGCCAGAGGACCAGGTCTGTACATGAAGGGGCTTCTGACCCCACAGAACCGTAAGGGAGAGACCTGGGCGCTGGTGCAGGAGGTCGGCCAGCTGCTGCCTCCAGCCTTTCCCAGCAAACACATTTTCTCAGGGAAGAGAAATGCCCACAGCTGTGCTTTCGGGAGAGCAGGACTCTGGTTCTGGGATGGATAATACAGTTTTTTGTTCCTGTGTTGTGGAGTGGCACTGGGGTCCTGCCCGGCTGTGCCCAGGGCTTACACCTGGCTCTGCCCAGGGATCACGCCTGGCGGTGCCCAGGGGACGACATGGGGAGCTGGAGATCCCATCTGGGTCGCATGCAGGCAAAGCAAATATCTTAGCCCTCTTCTCTTGTTTGACCTTTGCATGGGACTGAACGATCCTATTATAAACCAAAGTAGCTTTCCACCCTTCAAATATGGGAAGCATATACATTTGGGGGAAGAAAAATATAGACCTTTCCATTGGGGGGTAAGTGGGGGAAACTGACATGACAGGTAAATTTCCTTTCATGAAACTGTTTATGAAACATAAAAATGTTTCCAACAATGATGCTAAATACAAGAGATGAGCAAAGGTTCAAGTCAAAGATGAGAATTCTAATCAAAAGCACCAAAAGACAGCAAGAACTGACTGAGCTGAATTCAGGCAAGGTGGACTTGAAGGCCAAAGAATAGCCAAGAAGATTCTTGAGAAATATCAAGAAAGATCTTTCTGGGCCAGGGAGACAGCTCAGGTGATGGAGCGGAGGGAGGTCTCACCTATGCAAGACCCCAAATCCAGTCCCAGCACTGCACAGAGGCCCCTGAGCACTGCTGCAAGTGACCCAAAATAACATCTCGAAATGAATTGTTTTAAAAAAAAGAAAAATGTCCCTGAATTGCAAAAGAACAAGTTTACCAGCAACATATAGGACTCTAAATGCATGCGCACTTCATAGATGATCTCAAAATGGGGGTGGGGGGGGGGGAGCCAAAAACTGGAACAAGGCAAATAAAGACATTCTTATATCCACCCCCAGAAGCCAGAAGAACGAGAAATGAAAATATCACAGAAGATAGAGAAGACTTTAAGTAAAATGAGTTTAATAAGCCCAAACGAATCAAAACTAGTCCAAAGCAATGCAGTCAGTCTCCACTGGGGTGACACAGGCTCACACAGACTTTGCCACCTACAACAAAGACATGGAGCAAAATGGATGGAATCGGGTATCTCGAGACTTTGGATATCCATCCGGTCATGAGGCAGAGTGATTCTTGGGAGGGATCAGGAGGACAGTAAGGCTGTGATGTCCCACTGGCTGCCCTGAGAAGGTCTCAGGCTGTGGGGCAATGAGGGAGCTGGTTGCTTTCATTGACTAGGGGAGACAGGTGCAGAGCATCTAAGTTTTCTCACCCACAACTCACTGGCTCCTTAATGCCAGCCAGGAGTTCTCATACCACAACTCATTTTGCCAAGTTTCCCTCTTTCCCTGAGCCCCCATAGCTACCCCTATGCTGTCCACCAACAGCAGTTGCTTGAGTATCTCCAGGATCTTCTTTATACTGCCCCTGTCCCTGCAGCCACCACAGTACAGCAGCGAACCCTCCCTCCTCTCTTAAACACGTGATCCCGCCAGCACTGTGTCTGTGCCCTGATCCACCAGTGCCACTGTCGGGTCCACTTTGGTGGGAAATTTCCACACAGGCATATCTGCGTGTGGGTATGCTTTCTTGAAAAGTTGCCAATGTTTTTCCACCGGGTGCCTGGTAGTTTACATTCCAGGCATCAAGTACTTCCATCTCTTCACTCTGCTCCCAGATGGAGTCAAGTTCTCTGGATGTTGATGGGACTTTTGGAAGCTGGCATTCATGCTTGGTTAAGCAGGACACAGGCCACAATGAAGGAGGGTCATTTTCCCCATGGCTAAAGCAACCTCCTCCTGGTTTCTGTCTCCAATGCTCGGGAATTAGGGCCCCCTTTGGAGGGGACAGAACGATCTGCTCTCAGTCCTACTTGAGTGTCAGGGATAGTTTCTGACCACCTACAGGGAGTTGCCCTCAAATGCAGACTCTGAGCAGTTTCCATCTCAGCAGAAGCCATCTGAATATTTAAGAGGTGCCCTCTGGAGGGCTGCAGAGTGAGCTCTCCCTCCCTCTCTTTTTCTCTCTCCCTCCCTTTTGCCCTCTCTCCCCTCTCCCTCCTCTCCTCCTAAAACTAGACTATAATAGATAATATATATACATATATGATTTATAAACTCATAAGACACCACTAAAATGGCAAACAAAGAGTTACAGCCAACAACCTTAGAGACCAAATGAAAGAATAACAAAGGAAGACCAAAGCAGCAGGTGTCCTAGGTAAGGCTAATAGAGCAACACATAAAAAGATAATGTATCATGGCCAGGAACGGAAGATTGGTTTAACATTGAAAAAAAATCAATGTAATTCACTGAATTAACAGACCGAAAAAAGACACGCCATATAATCACCACAACAGTCACAGAAAAGCATTTGAAAAAATTCAATGGGCATTCCTCTCAAAAACACACAGAAAGCTAGGTATCAAAGATAACTTCCTCCGTCTGATAAAGTTCCTCGACAGAAAGCTATAGTGGAATAGGCTTCCAGAAAAATCTAGGTTCAAATTCTCCGATGGATTTCATCATACCTTTAAGAAATAAAAAAAAATCTACTCCACATAAGAACAGAAAAAAAAAACATATTTCCCGACTGATAGCATGAGAACTATAGCATCTTGATATCAAAGCCCACGAGGAATATAACAGGGAAAACTGAAGTTCAGCCTCTCTTGTGAAGTTAAATGCAAAAATCCCAAACAAATTGCAGCCAATTGAACCCACTGATATATAAAAAGAGGAGCCCATCACAATTAGCTTGGGTTAGTTCCAGGAAAATAAAATTTGTTTATGTTTTAATACTAATCAATATGCTTGATTGTCACTTGCCAATTAACAGGATGAAAGAGAAAAAAAATTCATATGATTACCTCAATAGACATAGAAAAGCCATTTGATAAATTCAGCCCCCATTCATGTTTAAAATGTGTAGATCACTGATGGAGACTGAGAAATGAAGGGGCCAACTCAAGCAAGATTACAGCTCAGCAGGCAATAACTCATCGTAGTCTTATAGATGATCAACAAACGATAAAGAAGCATTTTTAAAGACTTGATATTCAATAGCATCAAAAACAAAACACACAAAACAAATCAATTCAAAGAAAGATGTAAAAGACCTTTAAACTACATACTCTTCATTACCTTCAACTAAAGTTACATGAGTGGGAAACATTTTTGTGGACTGTTATACATATGGATGGATTGAAATTATCAATATTAAAATAAAATTTTGTAAAAAAAAACTCCATTCTGCAGTGGAGGAGAGAGATTTGCATGAGGAAGTCCTGGAGCAAATGGGGTTTTGCTTCCCAGCACTGTGTGGTCCCCAAACACTATCAGCAGCACTCTCTCTGAATGCCACTGGGAGCAGCGCAAAGAGGAAAAATAATATAAATGTATTAATTCTTCTCAACTTCATATGAAATTCAAAACACACCTTTTGTTTATTTTAATTCTGTTTTTTTTGGGGGCCACACCCAGTGGTGCTCAAAGCTTACTCCTAGCTCTATGTTCAGGGATCACTGCTGGCAGGGCTCAGGGTGCTCCGGCCCTGGTATATGTGATGCTGGGGGTGGAACCTGAGTAACCACATGCAAAGCAACCCACTGCGCCATCTCTTTGGCCCAAAGCATGCCTTTTCTTTTTTAACCAGAGAGGCTAGTTCTAAAACCGATGAGAAAATGCAAGGCATTAAAGTAGTGAAGACGATCTGGAAGAAGAGTTACCGATGTGGAGACTCTGAGTTGATGATATGAAGGCAGGCTTCAATCACAAAGTTCCAGTAATTGGCCCAAGGTAAGCAAAAGTACAAAACAGAACAGAATCTCAAACTGGATTCGATCATGTTGTCTTTTCACCTCATACAAGGTGAGATGTCAAAAGAAGTGGAAAATGTACAACACTAAAAAAAAAAAAAGTTCAATCAGTTGGATTTTCATATAAAGGGAAATAAGGGCCAGAGCATCAGTATAGCTGGGAGGGCTTTTACCTTGCACCGGATGACCCGGGTTCAATTATTAACATCCCCGAGCACCACCAGGAGTAATTCCTAAGTGCAGAGCCAGGAGTAACCCCTAAGCACTGCAGGTATGACCCAAAAAGAAAAAAAAAAGGTGGGGGGGAATAAAATTGAATCCTGACCTATAATATACCACCCACCAAAAAAAAAAAATTAACTCCAGATGTATTATAAACAAAAGGTTAGAAGTAAAATAATAAAAGCTTCTAGAACACAGGAGAATATATTAATGACTTCAAGAATGCATTATTATCAAAGAGGCACAAAGGATGGAACCAGAGTGCACCTTGGGCAGGGTGCTTGCCAGGGGCTTGATCCCCGGCACCCCATTATGGTCTCCCAGCCCTGTCAGAGTGATCCCTGAGCATAGAGCCAACTGGGTGTGGCTCCAAAAAAAAAAAAGGGGGCACAAAGGCACTAACACTAAAGAAAACTATGGATATTTAAAACTCCTGTTGAGAGAGAGAGAGAGAGAGAGAGAGAGAGAGAGAGAGGGAGAAGAAAAATGTCTACCATGAGGCAGGCTGGGGAGGGAGGAAGGAATTTGGGGATATTGGAAGGGTGGTGGGGGTTGGGTGCTGGAACACTGTGTGGCTAAGATCCAATCATAAACAGCTTTGTAACTTGATATCTTACAGTGGTATAATAGAATTCTAAAAATTAAAAATTAAAAAAAATTAAGTAAGTTACACATTAAGATCTTAATCTAAAAAATCTAAATAAATAGAACTCCTGTTTATTAAAGGCTACTAAAGGCAGCCCACCAAGTGAGAAAAGGTGTCCTCAATGCATGCATTTGGCTTCTACAAGCGACAGAAGAGCAGAGGCCGGAAGAAGCATCTCAGGAAGTGGCAGCGCCAGGCCTTTGACACAGAGGACATCCAGACATCCCATCGCATATTAAAAGTCAGCCAATGCCATTCATCATTCAGAAAATGCCAATCATAGCCTCAGTGAGGTACCACCTACCCACCCCTCAGAACGGGAAAGATTTCAAACACTGACACAGACAAATATGGGCAAGGATGTGGAGCAAAGGGAATTCACAGATAGCGGTGCGAGTTGCTAGGTACCATCACAAACATACTCACAGGGGTCAGCTCATGAAAATGCACACATGTGTGGTCAAAGATATTCCTGGGGAGACACAGGAATTGGGGTTGGGGAACCCCACAGAGCTCAGGACCACACCTGGCTGTGCTCAGGGATTACACTCTTGGCAGGTGCCATACCCGGTGGTACTTTGGGGCACCATAGGCAGAGCTATGGTTCAAATCTGTCACAGCCGCAGCCTTGTGCTAGGCAAGTGTCTTCACCTCTGCCCTATTGCTCCAATACCCATGGTGGGAAAGAAATAACACATTTTCACTGTCATCTACATCACAAAGAAGAGAGTGGCTGACCTCTTGCTATATACAAGAGCACAGATGTGCTGATATGGAAAGCAAAAGAAACCATGCAGAGAAGACCACATGGTGATTCTGCTTGGAGCCACATAGAAGACCACGTGGTGATTCTGCTTGGAGCCACGTAGAGAAGACCACGTGGTGATTCTGCTTGGAGCAAACTCAGAACCAAGACAAACTCCTCTATAGTGATAGAGGCTAGAGGTGGGGGATGTCAGTGGGGTTAGTAACCGAGAGAGGAATGAGAGAGGTTTTGGGACTGTCACAGAGAAAGCCTTTTTTAAATCTGATGGGCGCTGGTGGCATGACAGTGAAAACCACTGAGTTATGTCCTCAAAATGTATGTGTTCTTCTATATTCAACTTTCACTTCAATAGTCATTTTTTTTAATCAAAGAAGATCACAAACATCACCTGCGGCATAATTATATATCTGCAACCCCATCTAAAGAATATGCGCTAAAATATATAACTATCTATGCCCAAATGGCTGACAGTGTTTATGTCTAGGGGTTGGCTTATGAGTAATTTTCATTTTCTTCTTTATACCTTTTATGTATTGTCTGAGTATTTTCAATGAGAATACATTACTTTCATAAAAAGTAAAAAATAATAAGGCCTTAAATAAAATTCTAATTTTCAGATGGTAAAATGGTAATGTGGTTATGTTTAAAGAAGAAAAGCTCCCTCCTCTCTTCCAAATACATAATTGAAGCATTTACATATGAAACAACAGGACGCCTGGCAGAGGGCAGGGAGAAGTGGGGCGTATAGATTTTTTTAAATGGCCATATATTGGTAGTTGTTAAGGCTGAATTATGGTCCATGGGGGTTCATTATATTCTTTCCTCTACCTATGTGCGTTTGAATAATAAAAAGCCGGAAAACAAACATTCTTTCATAAACACAGAATTTATGCACGACAGATATTACCCAGAGCAAAAGCTATGCATAATCTGTATGCAGTCAAAAGACCGGAGAATTATTAGAGATTGTCTCAATTCTGGGAGGGTGGCTGGCCGCCACCAAAAGTCTGGCATGGAGACAGCGTTCTAGGAGCACTCAGTTCACTGGGACCCAAGCCCCATCAAGGGTCCAGCTCGGGCCCCTCTGCTCCCCCAGGAGGAGGCCACACTGTGGACCTTAATCCACCACCAGCCCAGAGAGGCTCCAAGACCAGCGGAGCACATGGTGCTAGAACAGGGAGCAGAGTTCCTGACATTGGCCCTCTGCCCTCTCTCAAGGAAACAAGGGGTGACTCCTCTTGACTTCCTCCCATGGAAACCTGGAGAGCCTCTTGTCCTTTTGACATAGGAGTGAGGTCTGCAGGACAGAAACTGGTAGGGAAGGGGAAGAAAAGTGGGGAGGTCCCCACTTTGCTTACCTGGGAGGCTACCAGAAGCACCGGCTGGAATAGAGACCCTCTAATGAGTTACAAAAGTCCTCAGATGCAAACCACTCTCTCCTTCATCTGCTCTTGGCCCAGGCTGATGGTGTGAAGTGGGCACAGCCCTGTTCTTAATCTAACTTACTAACCAGCCTGGTTCTCACACCCCAAGGTGCCACCGTCTTTGCTGCACCCTTCTTGGGTACTGGGTAAAATGACGACTCGCAGAATTGTCAGTGAATAACCAGCATGGATCAAAGACCTTCATTTCATTTGGAAAGAAGAGTGACAAGGAAGGTTGGCAAGGCAGGAGAGCTTCATACAAGTGGGGAACAGAATGACACACTATCGCACTTCATGAAACTCACAGGAGGCTGCCGCCTAAAAGATGCCCTTCCTGTGGGGCATTTTTGTTGAGGTGTGGGGGTGTCTATCACACCCAGCTGTGCTCAAGGCTCGCTCACTCCCTGCCTCTGATCTCAGGCATCACTCCTGGCAGAGCTTGGGAGAATTTCTAGGGTGCCAGGGACTGAACCAGTGTTAGGCACATGCAACTCTCCCCAATGTACTATTGCCCCTGCAGGGTTTTAGTTTGTTTTATTATTTGGGGGGGGCACAACCCGCAGTCAGGGCTCACCTGACTCTGCACCCAGGGATCACTCCTGGTGGTGTTCAGGGGACCCTATGGATGCTGGGATTGAACCCTGGTTGGTCGGGTGCAAGGCAAGCGCTCTCCCCGCTGTCCCATGGCACTCCTGCAGGTTTTTAATTAGGGCCACCTTGAGCTAGATGTGAGGTCAAGGGTGACGGACCAAGGCATTCTCTAGAACCGCACTCTCCAGCAGAAACGTAAGGCAAGCCTCAATGATGAACCGTGGGCATAATTTCTCGTTTTCTTGTCACCATGTTTTAAAATTTTAAAAGTGAAAGGAGGTGTGAGGTGAATGGAGTCTTTTGAAAGCTCTGTCACTTGTCTTCCCATTGATCATCAATTTGCTCGAGCGGGCACCAGTAACATCTCCATACGTCCTGTCACATGCTAGTGTAGCCCAAGGGCATCTGCTCACTCCAGGAACATAAAGAGCCTTAAACCATTCCATCAGGTCATGGGAATGAGGTCTATAATTGTTACTGATATTTGGCATATCAAATACGACACGGGTAGCTTGCCAGGCTCTGCCGTGCAGGCGGGATACTCTTGTAGCTGCCTCTCATCTTGTGCATTTATTGATGAACAGGCTTGTGATCAACTCTTCTGCTGGGTGGAGCTCTGACAAGCTGGGGAGTCTGGATGTGGAAAATGGTGGCCCTCATGGTGTGTGGGTTCCTCTGGCTTCTGAGGCTTTGATGGGATTGCAGGCCAGGGCTAGAACCCTGAAAGCTCTACAATAGTCAAAATATTATGTCAGGGCCACCTGCCCCTCGAGGTGCTGCAGGTGTGACTGCAGTACCTAGCTGTGTTGGCAGGTGGCAGACAGGAGATAGACTTGTCTACACCCCCAGGGCTCTGCCCTGTGGGCCCTGGATGGTGGATGATCTGACATAGGAAATGACTGGGCCCCCTGGGATGAACCCAGAGCCATGGCAGAGCCTGGCAAGCTACCCATGGTGTATTCGATATGCCAAAAACAGTAACATTAGAGATGAACTGGACAAGGGACAGACCAGACACACAGCTGTGCTGCCTGGCCCACATGGAGCAGCCCATGGCGTCTCTGAGGAATCGGCTAGTCCCCGGCCAAGACCAACGTAACTCCTAGGGTAAAGCAGTCATGTTGGGGGAAGCCATACTGGCGGAATTGGAGCAGGGATTTGATCTCCTCCCTCTACATGCTGGTGGGTGTAGCTACGGGCTCTCAGCCTCTGCAACCAGATGAACCAGACAAGGGGCAGACCAGACGCACAGCTGTGACAGTGTGCAGCTGTCACAAGAGGCTTAGATAACAAAGTAGGCTAGGACCAGGTCCTTCCCAGGATCTTTCACATCTGTACACCATAGTGATCACTGTAGTTGTAATAAACTGGGGAGGTTGATGGGGAATGAGGAACTATAATGTCACACTAGAACTCACTACTGAATATAAGCATAGATAATTGCATCATAAACTGTAAGGCAAGTCACAAGGTGTAGGAAAAGAGAGAGGGAAATAAAGAGACAGAAATAGAGATAGAAAGATGAGAGACTCAGATGCACCGGGGAGAGCTGCCATCAGGCTCTCCTCTAGCTCAGTTGACCATGAGGCTCCCAGGAGACAAGATGGGTTTTGGGTGTTGGCCCATCACCTCTGTAGGGCCTCAGAAGCAGCCGGATGAGACTTGTTCACCATAATAGCTGCCATTTTCGCAGTCCAAACCCCACAGCTCATCAGAACCCACGCAAGAGAGATGCTGAGCTCAATACCAGCTCAGAGCAGCCGAGGTTCAAGCCTAGGTAGGCAGTCCTCAGAGGAGAAAGTCACTGGGTGTTCCTGGAGATGGAGCTGGGGGTCCCATTCCCCTCTCTGACCCATCCCAGAGGCCTGGTGGCCCCACCCATGAACTGCCTCAGGGCTCTCGGCCATGATGCAGAGACTCAGATGCTCGGGGAGAGCTGCCATCCGGCTCTCCCCTAGCTCAGCTGACCATGAGGCTCCCAGGAGGCAAGACGAGTTTTGGGTGTGGGCCCATCACCTCTGTAGGGCCTCAGAAGCAGCCGGATGAGACTTGCTCACCATAATAGCCGCCATTTTCGTGGTCCAGACCCGGTACATCAAACTAGTGGAACCAATCATGTTCTAGAATATATTACAATCTACAATGTGTAAGAAAGGGAAGCAAGAAGGAGAGAGAGAGAGAGAGAGAGAGAGAGAGAGGGAGGGAGGGAGGGGGGGGGGAGGGGGGGGGGGGAGGAGAGAGAGAAAGAGGAGGCAGGCTGGGGGAAGGGGGGAGAGAGGTGGGGACATTGGTGATGGGAGATGGGCAGGGGTGGAGGGATGGGTGTTGGAACACTGTTGAACCAAAATTCAAACATGAACATGCTGTAATTGTATACCTAATGGTGGTATAATAAAATATTAAAAAATATTATTTCAACCTGTCATAAACATTCAGGGTATTGAGGAGATATTTTGTGTTGATCTGAAGGAGAGGAAGGATGAGACAGTCACATCTGCAGAGGGGCTGGACTCCCCACCATGAGTGGACCCTAAGTCCCCAGAATCGCCCATCATGCCCACGCCTGGGAGGATCCACTATCTTCTTCACTCCCCAAGAAGCTGGTAGCCAGGAGAGGCAATAACTGACAACCACAAAATTGGTGAAAATAGGATCGCCGTGTTCCCACACTCCCTTTGATCACATTGAATGATAGTGGATGATTTCAGTGAAGTCACATAATTTATATATTTAGAGGTCAATTAAAGTGTAGAGTTGTGTGACTGCTGCTTTATTTTGATTGATCTGAATTTGGGGCCACACCTGGAAATACTAAGGGTTTCCTTTTTTTGGGGGGTTACTTTTTTTTAATTTGCTTTTTTGGGTTACATCCGGCAATACTCAGAGGTTACTCTGGCTCTGTGCTCAGGAATTACTCTTGGCAGTGCTCAGAGAACCATATGGGATGCCGAGGACCGAGCCCGGTTGGCCCTGCTTGCAAGGCAAATGCCCTACGCACTATACTCTCGCTCCGGCCCCCTCGGGGGTTAGTTATGGTTCTGTACTTAGGAATCACCCCCAGCAGTGTTTGGGGGACCTTATATGGTGCTGGGGATGGAACCCAGGTTGGCCATGTGCAAGGCAAACACTGTAACCACTGTACTATGGCTCCAGCCCCATGTGTGACCTCTGAAAGGTCACTGGTCACCTAATGGTTGTCCCCCTCCACCCCTATATTGGTTCCAAAGGGCAGAAGAAAATGCAAACTCGCCGCCCACTAGCCGTGTGCAAAAACATGTTGAGCTGCCCCTACAAAACTGAAGTCTGAAGAGCCAGAGGGCGGGAACTGCAAGGTGATGCAAGCTGGACACAGCTCAAGAGGCGGCTGGGTGATGCAAGCTGCACGCAGTGGACTGGGGGTGGGGAGGGTGGGTGGTCACACCATTTGCCCTTGAGATGTCTCACAGCTCTGTAAGGGGCTCACGGTATCCACTTTAGGGCTGCTAGTGGGATAGTACGGTCAATCAGAGCCTAGCAAGTACCTTACCCGAAGTGCTGCCAAATAATGCATTACTTCACTTTTGTCATCGATCACTGTTGTTTTTTTTTTTCCAACAGTCAGTCTGAAACCAGTGCAGGTACAGCCAGCAGAGGAAGGGGAGTGACTGAGTGAATGAGAGGCAGGGGGCCTGGCCAGGAAACCAGGCTGGTGTGGGAGAGGCGCCCACCGGCTGCCTCCGGTCTGCCACTCGGGGCTTGCTGCTCACCCGGACCCAAACCAGGGCCCGGCCTGGGCCAGCAAAGCCTGGTCAGATCTATTTGGCTCTCTTCTGGCTCTTGGCTGACATTGTGCTCCCCGAGAGGATGGGGCCAGACAGTGCAGGGGCAGACAAGCAGCAGAGAGCGGCGCTCACAGTGGGGGCCCTGCAGGGAAACCCATCTTAAGGAGGACACGCGTGGGAGCTCGCAGCCTGCTGTGTTTGCTCTAGAAACTCTCTTGTCTTGGCCTGCGCAGGGCGGAGAGCAGCACTCACTGTACCTTCAGGTCCAGGTGCTGCCCTTCCCACTCCGCTTCCAGCCCACCTCCCAGAGCCCAGTGGCGGAGACACGAGGAAACAGCCCTCTTGCCTGCACTGCCTCCCTCTAGCACTCAGCAATCTTGAATTGCTTTTCCTTTAAAAAAAAAAAGAAAGAAAAATTCTGGGGGCACACTCAGTGGTGCTCAAGGTCTGCACTTGGCTCTGCTCAGGGATCACACCTGGCAGTGCTCAGGGAACCTTTGGAGGTACCGGGGATCAAAGTGGGGTCAGCTATGTGCAAGGCAAGTGCCTTAACTTCTGTGTTCTCTTTCTGGCCCCCAATCTTGTGTTTTCCCTCCTACTCAACCCGGTGCCAAGGTCGCTCTGCTCGATGGCCATCTAGGAGCACTCCGAAAGTCTCCGAGACGCTCATTCTCATTGGTCACTGCCTTTCCAAGCACACGCACAGCCCACAGGTGTCTCAGTGGTAGACAGAGGCAGCAAGATATAGGACTGGAGAGGAATGGCCTCCCAGGGCTCTGTAAGCTGGAGCTGGGGACCCCTGTGCAGAGGGAGCTGGACCCCCATCCCTTATCTCCCAAGTCCCTAAGCCCCAGCGAGAAGGGGCTGTCACATTCAAAGCTAAGAGAGAATGCCTAGAAGATGCCACCCCGGCCAAGCTGGGTGGATCCTAGAGCCACCTGGGGCTGGACTGTCCTCCCTGGACCTAGTTTCTGACCTACCAGACAAGGGGGCTTAAATTACAACTCACGGCTGCCCACTGTCGCACTCACATCCAGGCATCTGGGCTTTTGCACTGCAGCTGGCACCAGCCTCGGGGTGAGAACACTGTCCCCGCCTCCCCTCCAATTTCTCCCAGGCCCCCCACCCTCATCGTGCAGAGAGACACCGCCTAGGTGCTCGCAGATGCCTGTGTTTTTCCAGCCCTTTCTTTTGCAGGCAACTCAAGAGATGCTGAAAGGGGCTGGAAACTGGGTAGTTGGGAGAAAGACCTGTCATTACTGGGGTGTTTCTCTTACCTTGGAATGAAAAGAGGTGGGGGACAAGAGGAACCGGAAGTCAAACCTGTACTCTGGGCTAGAGAGATAGTAGAGCAGGTAAGGTGCTTACCTGGGACACAGCTGACCGGGTTCCATCCCCAGCACCCCATGTGGTCCTCCAAGTCCCTCCAGGAATGATCCCTGAGAATGGAGCCAGGAGTAAACCCTGAGCTCCACCAGCTGTGGTCCCAAAACAACAAAAACAAATCCGTACCCTGAGCCAAGCCAGACCTGGCACTCACAAGCACCCGCCCAGTGCCTGAGCCAGGAGAAGCTGGAGCCTGCTGCTCCCCACCTCCCGGGATTGGGCTGCACGGAGGAAGCTTCTGGAGAAGAGGATGGGGGAGGCCCAGGGGCTTCAGATGGAGGAGGTGGGACTCCCTGAGAGCCAAGGCCCCCCCAACCCCACCTACAGCCCTGACTGGCATGAGAAGTGGTGCCGGGAGTTGGGGTGGCAGTAAGGATTTCTTGCCCTCCCCCGGCTCTGGCTGGGCCAGAACAGGCCCCAGTTTCTGCAGTTGGCTGCCCAGATGGGTCACCACCCGCTCTGTCCCCAGACTCCCTGCCGCGTGGGCCCTTGCAGGGGCGGTTGATGAGGTTTAGGATGGGCTGGCAGGGGCAGAGAATGCAGTTTCTATGTATGCTACCCGTGGGTGGTAAATGAAGGCTCAGGTCAGTTCTGGAGCTGAGATCCGGGGTGAGGGCGGAGTGGTAGACCCTGGGTCTGACCTGGATTCATGCCCCAGCGCCAGAGCGGGTCCATCTGTCACAGGGAGGAAACCAGTGAGTGGAGGGACCCCACTTGGGGACAGGTGGCCTGAGAGTGGGGCCACCCCGAGCACAGTCTGGGTGCCTGAAAGGCTCCTTGGCCCCACTTCCAACAGGGCTCCAAAGGGAAGCGCTCCTACTGGAAGACCCAGGACAGAAGCTGGCTACTGGGCACCTGTGACCCTCCTCCGAGTCTCAGGGTCCGAGGGTGGGCCAACATGACCTCACTGAAGGTGTCTCTCAGGACGGAGCAAGATGGTGGTCAGGTAGGGGGTGCAAGGACCAGGTGATAGTTGGGGAGACAGAGCTGGAGCAATATCACACCGGGAGGGCATTTGCCTTACATGCAACTGGCCCTGGTTCCATGCTGGCATATGGTCCCCTGAGCACTGCCAGGAGTGATTCCTGAGTGCAGAGCCAGGAGTGACCCCTGAGCATCACCGGTGTGACCCCTGAGTATTGCCAGGTGTGATCCCTAAGAATCATGTTTTTTGACCCCTGTTCCATCCCTGGCATGGCATAAGGTCTCCCAATCACCTCCAAAGCCAGACGTTAGTCCTGACCACAGTTAGGTGTGGTCCCAAGTCCCCAAAACTAAAAGACATAAAGTGAATGGCTGGAAAAGTTGTCCACTGAAAGAAGCAAAGTCTGGCCTTATGTAGACACTTGAATTTCCTTCTTTCCCTAAAACAGGGGGAAAGAAAGGGATGGTCCCTGGGGTAGATGTCCTGGGAACGAGTCCAGGAACGCCCACAGCAAAGGCAGCCCAGCAGACTCTGTAAACAGAGATGCCAGACAAAAACACTCAGGGCTGGACGCTGCAAGCAGGGTCAAGACGTGTGTAGGGGTGTGGGAAAGGCTGCGTCTTAGCTGAACTTGGGATAACTTGACTAAGTTCAGCTAACTTGGGACTTGAACCAAGCACCAGAGCCCAGGCTCTGCACGTGGGAACCCTGGGCTCTATCCCACACACCACATGGTTCCCAGCGCACCGCCAGGAGGCCCCTGAGCACCATGCTAGGAGTACCCAACCCCCAAGTACCACTGGCTATGGCCCACCCCAAGTAGTTAAAATTTAAAACTAATATACTAAAGTGAATTCCTTTTTAAAAATTGGGGCCGTGTAAACCAGGGAGGTGACGCTATTGCATGGTAAAAATGAGGCCCCGCACCCTTCCAGACCTCAGTGATTTACCCAGACCAAAGTCAGCACATTTGCAACTGCTCCTTCCCGTTCACTACTCCCAGCCCAGTCGGGCCTGCCCAGTACCAGCCTCTCCCCATCCAGCTCGCCACGGGTCTGTCTAAAAGTGTTACTGTACATGTGTAGCCACACACCTTGAATTTCCCCAGGTCTGACCTCTCCCGGCATGCTGCATTTTATGGACACGAAAACTGAAGCTCCAAAGGGGATATGGTCACAATCAGAGTCCGGGTGGGACTTGAACTTGGGCTCCCACAACCTGCCCAAAAGCCCCTGAGCAGGGACGCAGTAGAGCAGCCGCTGCTGACAGCCTCGGTCGAGTCCCCACAGGCTGCCGAGCTGCTCTGATGGAGGCCCGGAGCCCAAGGCCGGGTGGGAAAGCAGTTCCTGCAAATGGAGCCGGCCTCGGGCATGCTCATTACCCAACCTTATTCCATTCCATAATAAATGGAGCCCCTGGGGGTCCAGGCCTGATAGGGTGGGGTGAGGCGGGAGCGGAGACTATTATGGGATTTTAACCTTCGTCTTCCCTTTCCGGCCCGTGGAACAGCTGTTCGACAAAATGGATCTGAGCAGACAATCATTTTTGCTGCATTACTTAATATACAGTTGCTCTCGGCAAGAGATATAATTGACTTGCTTAACTAATCAATCTTCCTATAAGCATAGCTGCTTGCGCTCTCCCACCGGAGGGAGGAAGGCAGGGGAAAGGGGAGGAAGAGAGAAATTGCGAGGAGCAACCTTTGGCACACGTTACGGAGCCCCGCACCAGCCAGACACCATGGCGCTTAGCTCCCTGTGAGCAGATGCTCTCGGTGGTGGTGGTGGCGGCAGCAGCTGAGGAGAGATGGCTGGGCCTGGGGCACAGCATGGGGGGCCGGAGAAGCGCTGGAGGTGTGCTGGGGCCATCCAGAACCCAACTGCACTGGCTCTGTGGGGACGGCCTGCTGAGCTAGAAATCGGGCGTCTGATGGCGTCAGAGCAATGAAGCCACAGGTGAGGAATCAGGCAGCCTAGACGCAGCCTTTCCCACACCCCTACCCACGTCTTGACTCAGTTTCCCCCAATCTAATCTCTGGGGGGTTGAGCATTGGCCCCAACTGACCCCACTGCTCCCACCCTCCCATGTGTGTCACCCCTCCAAACTCCAACTCTTCCCTCCATGTTTCACTCCTCCTCTACACGGGTGAAGAGGCACGTGCACACCCACCCACATACATGTTCACACACATAACACACATGCACACACATGCACATATACATACATGCATACAAGTGGGCATGTGCACACATGCACACACACATGCACACACACACTCTCTCCCCACACACACAGTTAAACTGGGACCATCACTCTGACTGTCCAGGATGGAACTGGAAGATGAGTCACACGCAGGAAGAGGGACTCCTGCACTGTCTCACCATGCTCCCGCCAAGCACCTCCAGACCGACCTCTCAGCTCCCAGGGCTACCCTGAAGCATGGAGAGCACGTTCCCAGCCCCGCAGGAGCTTTGGGCCATGAAGATGAGCCACGGCCATGCATCTCCTCTTTGCCTCAGCCTCAGCCTGAAGCACAGCCGTGTGCTACCAGGGAATCCCAGTGACAAGAGCCACGGAAAAGTCCAGTGTGCAGGACCCTGCACCCCGGGAGGCCCATGACTCTTCTCGCTCACAGCGCTTCTATCCATAGCCTGGACAGAGGATGAGGGAAGGGCAGGGCCTGGTTTATAGGTGCTCAAACAGGAGAAACGAACTGTCTCCACAGGCCAGAATCAAGCCCAGGCCCTGACGGAACCCAGACTCGGGGACTTTCAGGTTCAGCAAGTGGGTAGGCGGGTCAGCTAGCGGGCCAAGTACAAACCATGGACAGAGACCTGGGTCAGCTGAGACCCCTAAGGAAAAGGGCCAGGGGCTGGAGCTGACATAGACTGACATACGCCCCTGCAGTATGGGGCGGAAATGCGGGCAGTGGACACACATGGCCCTCCGTGGGCCGACCTGGCAGGAGCACGTCCGGACCACTGGGGGACACCCAGACCTCTAGGCAGCTGTCAGGGAGCGAGTCTGAAAACCAGTCTAGAAACAGACTTGGGGACTGGAATGATAGGACAGTGGGAGGGGTGCTTACAGCTCTGCATCTGATTCCCAGCATCCTACATGGTTCTCTGAGCCTGCCAGGAATGATCCCTGAGCACAGAGGCAGGAGTAAGCCCTGAGCACTATCAGATGCCCCCACAAAGGAAGAAGAAACAGATCTGAGGAGAAGGATTCCCCCCCAGAACAAACGCTGTAGTATCACGGTCACTGGCTGATGTTTTGGAGAAGTGTGAAGTCAAGAGCCGCCTGGCAGCTTAGAGATTAAAACATCAGGAGCAGGAGCTTAATTTCCAGGGATCAAATTCCTGCTCTGTGCCCTCACCTGCTGGGCTAGGGCACCCACACTCTAGCACCCTCCTCTCTGCCCCCATTCAGCTTGCCAAGGCCCTCTGCATCCTATCTGCTACTGGGCTCTCCAGTTCCCTCCCCCAAAACGGGATATGTGAGAGGGCAACGGGTTACCCAGAGTCACAGAGCCACGACTAAAAGATCCACAATCGCCCTGTTTCTTGTCGCTGTCTTACTCTCTTGGGCCAGCTGTCTTTCTAGCACCTCTGTGCCCCTACACTCCCAGCTCCTGTCTGTAAGTGGGGTGGGGGAGGGCCAGTGGGCGGAGATTTGGGGATGCAGGAGAGGGGACCCAGACTGAGAGTCAGGGCCACCCCCTCCCTATGAAAGCTGACACCACCCAGGGAGAAGGTGGCTAGGGGGAACCACATCACGGTTGGGAACCACATCACTGATGGCACATCAGCACTGAGCCTTCCAAAAGGACGAGATGCTCTGAGGCTTTCGTGGTACAGGGGGGTGGGCACTTGTCTCTCCAGGGCTGGAGTGATAGTACAGCAGGGAAGGCGCTTGCCTTGCATGCAGTGCACCCAAGTTCCATCCTTAACACCCCATATGCCCCCAGCACCACCAGGAGTAGTTCCTGAGTGCAGAGCCAGGAGTAACCCCTGAGCGTTGCCAGGCTCAGGAAGTGGCACCAGAAGTCAAAAAATTCAAAAACAAATAGGTAACGGATGAGATACCTGGGCTTGTCCGTGGAGAGGACGCGCACTGAGTCTCCTTGACGGGATGCGAACAAGCATCCCCAGGTAGACAATAGCCCTAGGGGCCCCTCCCAGGTCCCCACTGATTTGGGGCTAGACCCCAAAACCTCCAATGCCCCTCACTCCTCATTTGTTGATTGCCCTGAAGCCTCAAAGGAAAATGAGACAAGCCCAGCACAGGGAAACACAGAGGAGAAATGCAGGAGAAACTCAGCAGTTCCCAGGGCTGCTCCCACGACTCTCCCCGCACCCCAATGGGGAAGCCAGGTCCAGCTCTCGTTTCTCTGTAGGAACCCTGAGGCCGTCCTCCCCGGGATCCCCATCACCCCTAGTCCCTGGCCCGCCTCCGGGGCTCCCAGCACCCCACCCTGGCCACCCCCTGATGCCTGGACAAGCAGACCTTCCTAGACAGCTCCCGAAGGCACAGATCTCACTGACTTTAGCCCAAGGTCTTGTGGACTTACATTTGGGATTTCTTTCTAACTCAACTGACCGCTGGAACAAGCAGGCTCCACATGTCCAGTGGGACAATTCTGGAACTGGGGTGTGAGCTGATCATGGTCCGAGGCCCTGACAGCCGTGCTTTAATCTTGGAACCTTCATCAAGTCACAGACACAGTCACGGGCAGGCCCAGCCTCTCTGGCCTCTGTGCTTTCTGGGTGACCAAAGGGCCCTCTCTGCTCCCCTCCCTCTGTGTGCCCAAGGCACAAGAATTCAAGGCTGTCACTCCCTAAGGGCCACATTGTCACTCCCTAAGGGCCACGCTTGCATCCACAGTCCTGATCACAGCACAGCTGCCTCAGTTTTGGGCTCACAGGGGTCAAACACAGATAACACTGGGGGCTGTGATGTGGCCAAACACACATTCACTGTGACGTGGTCCTGCATCGCCTCCCCTTCATCCCAGGTCAGAACAGGCCCGAAAGGGGAAAGACGGCAGCAGGGGGCGGCTTGGCTGGCTGGAGCATCCACCTTGTCTACTGGGGGCCCAGGTGCATCCCTGGCACTACAGAGTCCCCTGGGTATCACCAGGACTGTCCCCCCACAGTCCCCATCACACAGCTGAGTAGGAGCCCCTGAACACTGCTGGGTTTGGCCCCAAACCAAAATAAAGAAAAAAAAAAAAATCAGGATTGGGAGGGGCCACATTGTTCTCATTATTCTAGAACAACCCCCATTCTCATCTTAGACCAGCCCTGTCTTTCTCATTATTCTAGAACAATCCCCCATTCTCATTATTCTAGAAAAATCCCCCATTGTCATTCTAGAACAATCCCCCATTCTCATTATTCTAGAACAATCCCCGTTCTCATTATTCTAGAATAATCCCTTCTCATTATTCTAGAACAATGCCCTCTTCTCGTATTCTAGAACAATCTCCCCGTTCTCTTTATTCTAGAACAATCCCCATTCTCATTATTCTAGAAAAATCCCACATTCTCATTATTCTAGAACAATCCCCCATGCTTGTTTTCTAGAACAATTCCCATTCTCATTATTCTAGAACAAACCCCCTTCTCATTATTCTAGTCTGCCCTGTCTTCCCATTGTTCTAGAGCAGCCCTTATCATTCTCACTTTAGAAAACCCTCCTTGTTCTAATTATTCTGGAGCAATTCTCATTATTCTAGAATGAGCCTCATCATTCTCATTCTAGAACAGACCTCATCATCTTATTATGGAACATTCCTACTCATTGTTCTGCACTCGGCAATAGGTCATTAGTCGATGGTGCTTCCTTGTCCCACAAGCACAGCTAAAGGCCATGCAGGGAGGGGTGGGACAGGGCACCTACGGGGGTTCTGGGGAGAAACACCCCTGTCCTTGGGCAGGAGGGTCCCCATGGAGTCAGAGACACAGCAGGCAGGGCAGAAACATCTCCCGGGAGATTGGGGCAGCAGTCACATGAACGGGCAGCCTCAGAAATGTCCCCAGTGAGGGAAAGACATGCAGCATCAGCATCAGGGGCCACCGGGGTGGGACATCACTTCCGACTGGCCAGACCCAGACAGAGGCCAAGGAGTGAGGAGGGGTTCAGAAAGCTCATGTGTGCCCACCGGAGGAGAGGCCCATGCGGCAGGTGAGAAATGACCTCAGGCGCCCAGACTGGGTCAGAGCTGGGCACACAGCCAGGATGGCCACCGTCCCCTTTGGCCAGCCCCCTCTGCCTACAGGGAGAAGCCAACAGGAGATGTTTGAAAGGAAATCGATACCACGGTGGACAGTAATGAGGGCCGCGGAGGCAGGGAGTTCTGGAGTAGAGAGGACAGACAGAGCAGCTCACCGAGGTTGAGAGCTGGACAGGGACCTGCAGTGTGGGAAAGCGGCTCCTCCAGATTCCCAGAAAAGGAAGTTTGGCCACAAGACAGGAGCGAAGCAAATGGCCAGGGCAGGACGTGGCGTGGGAACAGCAAGGAGATGGGTGAAGGCAGCATGGGGGAGCCACCATGGAGGAAGGAAAGGGGGAGCAATCGCAGGACCGAGAGGAGTGGACACCAGAGTTCAGAGCCAGGGAGAGGGGAGCAAGGAGACCTCATTCATTCATTCATTCATTCATTCATTCCTGTAACGCGGAATCATGGCTCTCAGTACTAACTGATCTGGGAGTCATTTCCAGCCCCCTGCAGTATTTGTTCCATTAATGAATGAATCTTTCTGCCCAGAAATCCCCCATTTCATTCATAAATGGAAATGTATTGTGCCTCTAAGCCGATACTCCTTTGTTGCACTGGAAGGGCACAGAGGGGCGTGCTAGGAGAGTCCCTGGCACCCTGTTTCGGCCTCCTTTGTCCTGGAGACAGCAGATATATTGGACAGGAGAGGGAGGGCTGGTGTGCAGAGGGTTCCTCCTGACTAACTTTGTTAGTGGGGCTAAATCATTCTAATTACTCCAGAAACACCCCATTAAGTTTCCCAGTGAGGAATGCTGAGGAAAAGGGTGAGGAGAAATTACAGGGGGTGGGAGGCAGGGGGGAGGCAAGGGGAGGGGAAAAGAGAGAGAGGGAGGGAGAGAGAGAGAGAGAGAGAGAGAGAGAGAGAGAGAGAGAGGCACTTGGCTCCTGCAGACTCCTCTGTCATTTGCTTCCAAACAAGGAGGTGGGGAGGGGAGCCAAGGGCAAGAGAAAAAATAAACAGACAGTGCCGGGTCCTGCCATTAGAAATGCAAAATTCATTAGAAAAACATTGATTGCAAAGAATTGATTTAGTGGTGATTTGATTGTCAGGCATACGGCATATCCAAGGAAAATTTCCATTATGATTCAGAATTCGTTAAAAAGAAGCTAAGACGACGCAAAGGCGCGGGGCAAGGACGCGATCCTGCTCCTCTTGGAGTGAGAGGCCGGAGCTTGGCCTGAGACCAGGCCCCTACTGCACCCCCTGAAAATGTGGTGCACACCCGTGCTCTGCAGAGGTGGGGGTGCCATGCAGCAGACCCCATTCCCTGGCTAGACGGGACAGTTCCTGGTGGCAGCCACCTCCCAACCCTGGCCCCCTGTGCTCTTTCCCATTCTCCCTTGGTCCCTGCAGTCAGCTCAGACAACTTAATCTGGGACTTCCAGTCCCCCGGGTCACCATATACCACCCTGGTCCAGGTCCCCCTTCCCCCGAGACCTTGGCTCCGGGCCCCCAGAGCTCACTCTCACCCCTGCTCCCCTGGGGTGCTGAGGCTCCTTCCTCTTCTCACCAGCCCTATCGCCTCCTTCTTGCTCCTGTGGGTCCCTGGAAAATCCAGGCCCTTTCTGTGTGGGATCCGGCAAAGTTCCTGGCTCCGGGGTACAGAGCTAAGAGAGCCTGAAGGGACTCTGCGTCCTCTCCGCAGCCCGAACCCAGGCTCTCTGGATTCGGGAGCTGGCTGCTGGGACAACTCCTTTCTCCTGTATGAACCATCCCTGCGTCTCCCACCCACCCGCCTCTCTGTTCTTCCCCGAGGACATCTGATTCTCTTCCTGCTGCTTTTTCACCCAACCCTAGCTTTGTCCCAGACCTGAGACAACTAGCCAGGCTAGGCTCGTGCCCAGCACTCAGCAGGGCTGTCGCTGCCCTTTACGAGTCTCCTTGACGCGATCATTCACCCAGTACCGCCTCCCTCCCAGGAGCAAAGGCCGCACACGGTGCAGGAGGAGAGGGCATCGCGGAGGGAAGCGGTGTTATTGCGCCCGGTCCAGGCAGCCACGGCATCATTTGCATTTTGAAGGCCAGCCTCAAGAAGAGTATTAAATATTTAAGAAGTACTTTCACCCAGGGATTCTCAACCCTCGATGGAAAAACAGCAGCTTCACTTGTTTGGGTTGAGACTGGAGCGAAGATTTCTTGAAAAGTCCCAGGTTGGGGCAGGGAGTGGGGGAAGGGGAGGGGGCCAACATTGCAGGGACCTTTGCTGATGGCTTGCTCCCAGGTACACATACCCCAGTGGTCTCAGACTCCCTCCGCTGCCTACTTGCCCACCCACCCTTGTCCTGCACCAGCTCCGTCCAGAGCAGCTGTGGAAAGGTACACGGAACTCCGGCAGCCCAAGAACTGAGGAGAGGGAAAAGCGATAAAATGGGGATGGCAATCTCCTGTTTTGTCTTTCTGGGGGGTCTACCAGAGAGGTTCACTAGGGGTCCACCAGAGAGGTTCACTAGGGGTCCACCAGGCGACCTCCTAGAAAACAGCTCAAGCAAGACACTCGCTACACCTGCTTCCTCTTTCAAAGGTCCCACGGCTCCCCAGCCCGCCCCAGGTGTCTCATCTGATCCCTGTCCACTTCCCTCTGCCAACACCCCTCAGCCCTGACCGCACCTAGGCCCCAAGCTGCTCCCATTCCAGGTCACATCTGATTCTCCCCAAGCGGCAGTGGGATTTCAGGGGCACCGCAGGGAGACATAGCACCAAGCTTTCTAGTGAGTAAAGGAAGCTGTGTTCCCCCATGCCGAGGGCTCTGGGACTCAGTAAAAAGGGGAGAAAGACGGAAGCGAGGGAGATCCCACGGCCTGTCCCCAACTCCGCGGATGTGACATTCAAGCCCCTTCTTCCAGCTCACTCTTGGCTGCACCTCAGCTCAGGGCTGGCCTGGGACACCGGGGCCAGCCAAAACTGGGGACCGGAAGGACTGTGAGAGCGGGCCGCCCCCCTAGCTGTCAGCTAGGGAAGGAGACAGCAGTCCTGCCCCTGACCCCATGGCCGCGCCAAGGCCCAGGAAGCACAGGGGCCAGAGGCATGTGAGGACCATCAAACACCCACAAAAGCAGCCTTTTTGCTCCCTCAAGCTAAGCTCCCACACACATAGAACGCGCATACACACACTCACACCCTCAACTCACACACACCTACACACCCTCACACACACACCCAAGCACCCCTCGCCTCACATACTACAACCCACGCTACATATGACCCTCACACCTCACACCCAGCACTTCCTCACACCTCACCTACAACCACGCCGCCTCAGGACCACCTCACAACATACCTGCACCCACACTCTCACACCTAACACTCACATTCCACGCATGCCTCATAGACACAGTCCTCACACATACATGCCTCACACCTCACACTCACACTTCACACACAGCCACTCACACACTCCTCACATCACACGCACAGCGCCGCCCTCGGACTCCTCACACTCAACCCAGCGCCCCTCGGATCCTCACCTAAACCCGCGCCCCGGGGTACAGTTCTTACCAGGTCAACCAAGAGGCCCAGTGGGGCCCTCACACTCAACCCAGCGCCCAAATCTGACGACGGGCTCACCACATGGGCCATTGAGCTGGCGGCGGGGGCTCCGGACGGTGTCCCATCCCCACCTGGAGGCAGAGAACCCAGGAGCGCCCCGGAGCCGACCCACCTCCAACCCAGCGCCGCTGAGGGCCCCCACACCTCAGACCCTCACCTCAACCCAGCGCCCCTCGGACCCTCACCTCAACCCAGAGCCCCAGTGAGCCAGTAATGATGCTGGAGACAGCCCTGAGCCCGCCTGGGAGATGCAAAGTACAAAAAAAAAATAACAAAACTGGGGGCTGGAAGTAGAGCCCAGAGGGCAGGGGGGCTTGCCTTGCACACAGCCAACACAGGTTCAATCCGCAGCACCCCACATGGTTCCCTTTGAACAGCCAGGAGTGATTCTTGAGCATAGAGGCAGGAGTAAGCCCTGAGCACTGCCAGGTATGGCCCTCCTAAAAACAACTACAACAAAAGGTAACAATAATCAATTTTGCTGGAGGGTGGCCCTTAGAAGAAGAGAGGCTGAGAGAGCAGAAGCCACTTCCAAGGTCAACAGCTGAGAGAGAGCCGGGCGGGGCGGAGGGCTATGGCACCCCAACAGCCCTCTGCTGCCCTTTCCCACCCCTCCCCCAAGGGCAGAGTTCTCCTTGGGACTGCTCCGAGGAGGGCGGGGCTCCATAATGGATGAGAGCCCCCCCCATCTACTGTCCCCTACTTCCCCAGGCACCAGGCAATACTCTCCCAGTCCCCTGCGCTCACACCACACTCCCTCCTGGGCCCTTCCGCTCTGCGGCCAGACACTAACTGGCTCTGAGAAGTGATTACTTCAAAGATGTTCCCTCTAGACCCAGAGCTTCAGAACAAACAGCAGCCTGCAAGGCTGAGGCCCCTGGCCTCCACAAGGAGCTGCTGCCTGCTGCAAGCAGGGCACTGCCCAAACCCTGGGTGCAGGGCGCCACACCCCTGCCCAGCCACAGACCTGCTGCCTCCTGGCCCACCTTAGACCCCAGCTTGCTCCAGCCTGACTGGGGACCTGTTGGAACCCCGATGCTGAGCAGCCTGAGGTCCACACCAACAGAGCTGGGCTGGAACCCACTGGACCCGGTGCCACCCGGCTGAGCTTCCTAGCAGGGTGGTCACTGGGGGGGGGGGGGTGTTACTCCTGGCAGTGCTCCAAGGACCATGACATAGTGCCAAGATTTGAACCGTTGCTGAGGCCACGTGCAAGGCTAGCGCCGTCACCTCTGTGCTCTTCCTCTGGCCAGAGGCTCCATGCTATGCCCTGGAGGAGACAGAGTACAGGGCAGGGTCCACTCCCCACACTCAGTACAAAGCAGGTACTGGGGGCTCTGGCAGACAAGTGGAGCAAACAGGCTGACTCTGGAATCCAGTGTCCCCTGGCTTCAGCCTCTTTGCTTCAGGCAGAGTCCAGAGGCAGCCCGAGGGCACAGCAGCAGGGCCAGCATCCTCTGCATCCTCTGAGCCTCACCTGAGCCCAGCTCTGAGCTGCTCCAATTCATAGGGCGGGGAACAGACTGAGAAAGGCAACCAGCAGGCGCCAAGCCCTGGAACCTAGAAAGCAAAGCTCAACCCTCCGCCTTCTCAGAGGCAGAGAATGGCTTCTCCAGGTCAAAGTGTACCCTGACCCCCTGACCCCCCTTTTTCACCCACCCCCAGCTTTAAAGGGGAACAAGCCACCAAGCAAAATGAAAGGCTGATGTCACTCCTGGGAATATATCCTGGGAAGCCAAAGACACACAGCGGAAACACCATCTTCACTTTTATTTTCATAGCAGCACTATTCACAAGAGCCAGAATCTGGAAACAACCAGAGTGCGCAAGAACTGATGACTGGATAAAGACACTTTGGTACAGCTACACAATGGAATACTATGCAGCTAGGAAAAATGAAGTTATGAAATTTGCCTATAAATGAATGGACATGGAGAGGATCATTGTTGAGTGAAATTAGCCAGAAGGAGAAAGACAGATATAGAATGACTGCATTTATTTGCATGACATATATATTCATGTTATGATACCAATGTCCAAGGTCAGGCAAAACATGGATCAGGAGGTCTTGTCAAAAGTGGAATCTACCACAAATGGATAGGAGTTGAGGTTAGGTAAGACAGAGAAGGGAACAGTGTGCTTATAATTGTCTAAAGGGATAATACCAGCCTAGAACTGAACATTGAATACAGGCAAAAAGATACACATGATAACCTCTAAATGCAATCCACAATGTAAGAGAAGGAAGAGAGAGGGAGAGAGAGAGAGAAAGAGAAAGAGAGAAAAGAGATAAAGAACCTGCCATAGAGGCAGGCTAGGGGAGATGGGAGGGAATTGGGGACCTGGGTGGTGAGAAATGGGCACTGGTGGAGGGATGGGTGTTGGAACTCTATGTGACCGAAACCCAAACATAAACATCTTTGCAATTGTATATCTCACTGTGGTATAATATTTTTTTTAAAAAATATGAAAGGCTGGACAAGTGGAATCAAAACTCCCATCATCACGCCCACCACTAACTGAGCACTTACCAAATGCCAGGGCGAGCTTTGGGGTGTGGGGGGACAGAGCTGGACACTCCCTCTGGCAGGACATGAGAGAGGGAGTGACTTCGGGCTCTGTGGAGTCAGTACAGTCAGGAGGAGCAGGGGCGGAGGGGAGGGAAAGGCGAGTCATGAGCACTGAACCGGGAGAACAGCAGAGACAAGAAGACAGAAATGAACCACGTGTCCGTAACGGGTCCACCAAGACAGCCACCACTTGGCCATGAGATGGACAGACAGTGGCCATGCTGGGTACTGGGAAATCCGGGGATTTCAGTCCCCTGCAAGCACCTATATCCAACCTGAGGGGACTGGTGGAACCACTGTCTGGCCCCCTCCCAAGCTCCATCCAGTGTCTCGGGAATGGCCCGGGAAATGGACCCTGTGTCCTCCCTGGACACACACACAGCCCCACTTCTCTGACCGCTTGCCTCACCTGTCGAAAGGCAAAAATCAGGTGAACCCACTTGCCCTCAAGCCAAATAACTCCATGTCTGGCTAAACAGAGGAGATTGCGGATCTGAAGAGACACTTATTTATCTCTTTGCCAGACAGTCTAATGAATAATTTCATGTTTGCAAAAGCTCATTTTGAAATTTGAAGACAAGAGATATATTGCCCAGGCAGCTCTAATGCTGCGACATTAATTTTGCACTGAAAGATTTACTCAAAAATTAGATTTTACAATTTTAATGCCTCCATTCTTTTCTTTAAATAAGCTGTGAAATACAGTTAATTAGACTTAAACCCTGGAAGCTTAGCCATTTGAGCTTTGGTATAAGCTACAAAAGAAAGCAAGCTTTTTCACTTGCAAATTAAATCTAAATTCATTACATGCCTAAACCTATACCACTTGCAGAAATCCTACTGGGTTGAGGAAGGGTCTTCTCGGGGCTCGAGACGGTTTCTCCCTATGAATCCCGGCCACAGAGAGAGGTTGAGGAGATGAGAGGAAGAGAGGAAATGAGAATGCCACCAGGGCAACCGACAAACACAGTATCTGCAACACCAGCCTTGAGAACCGCCTCCTTAGGGGGAAGAAAAAGGAGCTTTTGTGCTTAGAAAATAAATAAATCAGGGTAAGGGTGCATCACGCACCCTTCTTAGAAAGTCAGGTTTAAAAAGAAACAAGTAAATAAGCCAATAAACAACCAAAAAAAGTTTGGTTTTTGTTTGGTTTTTTGGTTTGGGGCCACACCCAGAGATGCTCAGGGCTCACTCCTGGCTCTACCCTTAGGGAATCACTGCTGACAATGCTCAGGGGACCATATGGAATGTCCTGGATAGAACCCAGGTCAGCCTCGTTCTATCCATGTTCTATTACTTGCCATGGCAAGGCACGTGCCCTCCCCACTGTGCTATCACTCTGGCCCTGGCCCCGATCTTCCCCTCCTCTATCATCTCCAGCTCTCCAGGTGCGATGTGCAAGATTTACACACACACACACACACACACACACACACACACACACACACACACACACACACACACACACACACACACCCTGAAGGTGCTGAGAGTCCCAGGTAAGTGCAGCCCAGGTACTCAACCCTGGGTGGCTGCTAAACAAAAACAAGCCTCATTCAACCTCACCTCCCAGGGCCCGTTTCCCAGCTGCCTTCCCAGCCCATCCCTGCAATCCCATGCCTGCCCTGAGTAAGTGCCAACACCCCTCCACCAGGAACTGGGCTATCCAGAGGCATGTACTGTCTTCCTGGATGTTAAGGGTGACAGAGAGAATAGACTCAGTGCAACGGAGAGAGTTTCAAAGCCCCGCCTCCCCACTCTCTGTGGCCGGGGGAGAGCAGCCCATAGCCCGGTGTCAGGGCAGGGAGCACCCCCCCCCACACCCCCGTGACCCAGATACTGTGGAATCTCCTGCCTGGGGTCCCACTGAGCTGCCTTCAGCTTCGCCTGTTCTGCTCAAGACTCCACTGTAGTTTATCACACAGGAATGGTAACTTCACCTGTCTGGTGTCCCCGAAATGCTCCTGTGTAACTCTCAGAACCATCAGGAGGAAGCCCCGGGCACTCCCCACCTCGCAGGAGAGGAGGCGGGAAGAGGAGGAGAGAGGGAAGAGAGGAGACGGGTGAAGGGAGAGAATGCTTTCCCCACGAAGAACCAGGCCCATCTGGGCAAGTGAATGCATAGATGACCACATGTACCACAGGTAACTCACACTCGGCTGTGGCAAAATTAACACAAACTGTCGCGCTAGCATGAGGGGGGGGACTCCAAAGCTGGATGTCTGACCTCCACCCACTGCTCTGCAGATGGTCCCTAAGCACCTGTGGCTTTAGGGGATGGCTCAATCTATCTGGCGCTGCATCCGCAGTGTTCAGCACGGACCCATGGCCCGTGATGAGAGATTTGAGAATGGGGGCTGGGCCTCTCCCTGGGGCAGGTCCCCCACTTCTCCAGACTTGATAAGCCTTAGAGCCTGGAAGACTGGTCTGAACTTGTCCCATGAGTTCATGCAGACTGTATGAGTCAGTCTTACAGAAACACTGGGAAGAAAAGAGCTGAATTCTCCTCACCCAGTCACTGGGACAGGGGTTCCTCCACCCAGGCCTCATGGCTGCTGGTGAAACCCAAGTGAGGGAGCACCCCTGGAGCATGCATCTGTCTGCAGAGGAAGGAGGGAAAAAGAGTGGATCCTGGAGGGGGCAGGGAGAGAGAGGAGAGGAGAGAGAGAGAGAGAGAAAAGAGAGGGAGAGAGGGAGAGCCTCAGGAGTTGGGGGCTCAGTTCTCCCACAGGGGATGGGCCACATCTGAGCTGGGCCACATCTGAGCTGGGCCACGTCTAACCTGGGCTGATATCACAAGCCATCCACGGGTGAGACAGATCTGTGGGTCTTTGGCTCCCAGCAGCCACTGCAAAGGGGAGCCCTGAAGAACCCACAAGGGCCACTGAGTTTGTTCCCCAGCCCCCGTGGCTCCTTCTGGAGGCTCCCTGGTCTGGTTCCACCAAAGTCAGGAAAGCAGGCGGCCGCTGGTTTTCACTGCTTGTGGACTGAAGGAATGAGAGAAGAGGGGGTGTCGTTGGCTGGACCCATTTGTTCCCTTTTCACATATATAGGGGTCCAGGGAAGATGGCCTTTCCTGTCCCCATCTGTATCATTTCCTTCTATCACACACACACACACACACACACACACACACACACACACACACCTTCAGTGTCCCTGGATACCCACAGCCAGGGGTCCCATGAAGAGAAAGAGGGGCACAGAGGAAGAACAGCGGCCCCTGCATCCCACCCCCGTCTGGGCTGTCTCTAACCCCAGGCCGCGGAATCCATCGCTCACTCTGATTCAGTGGGACAGTTATTTTATATTATTAAAATCAGAGATTATCATCGCCGCCCAGCTCCATCTCCTTTCCAATCTCATCTGAGCAGCAGCTTTGCCTCCTGCTCCCAGGCTCCCAATTCTCTTTGCCTCGGCTGTTAAATCATTTAACCTGGCAAAGTGTCGGGAGATGCATTTTACATGAGGGACACAGGGCGGGATGGGGACCGCAGCAGCGTGACCAAGGGTCAGGGGAGTCCAGGAAGGAGGCAGCTGGGGTGTGGGGTGGGGTGGGGTCTCCCCACTGCTCTCCACTCTGGTATTGGCCATCCAAACACCCTCCCCGCAGAGGTGACCAAAGCCTCCTACACAGGCCCCCGAACAGGGGGGATGTACATGGCACAACCTGCCTGACCTTGTGCACTGGGCGTGCCCTGGCCTGGCCCGTGGCTTGCTCCTTTCTCTGGGCTGGACTCAGAGGCTGAAGCAGAGGCCCCACCCCTGAATGTTTCCGCTCTGATCTGCTGTGTGCACAGAAGTGGGGTACCAGGGACCTGAGCAGAGAAAGCACTTAGCCACAGGAAAGACTTCAGCCAAAACATGCTTCTTCCTCCCTGCACCCAGCCACCACCCCCCCCCCTCGGCAGGATTTAATAACTGCCCTCCTTAAAGATCAGGAGACATGATTAATTCTGACTCAGGGATTATTAAAATGCTTCCACCAAGCATCTGGCATTAAAAGTTTTAAATCAATTAATCTGTTGTTTGGGGAGCAGCCTCGCTGCCTTCGCCCAGCTGTGGAGGTCGAGCCTCCCGGTGGCGACGGGCTTGGGAGGGGCCATTGTGGAGGAGGACCCCCACGGGCCTCGTGAGCTCCTCTGGGCTCCCACCGCTGAGTGGCTCAGTCCCAGCCCCACAGGGCTGCCAGATTCACCCAGGACCCCCAGTTGTGCGCTGATGTCAGGTTGCAATGAAAACTGCTTCGTCTTCTTGCCTTCTTAGGCGACCTTCAGAACACACAGATCAGAAAATGCTTCTCTTTGAAGTTTGATCTGAGCTTCCAATGTCATTGGGCATTTTTGTTTGCTTGTTTGTTTGTGTTTGGGCCACACTGGGTAGTGCTCAGGGCTTACTCCTGACTTTGTACTCAAGAATCACTGGTAGGGTTTGGGGATCATATGAGGTGCCAGGGATCGGACCTGGGTTGGCTGTGTACAAGGCAACCCTATCTGCTGTTCTCTGTCCCAACACTCCTGCTGGCAAACCAGGAGCCTTAGCACGGGAAGGTGGGGAGCAGGACAGGAGTGAGTGTGGTAAGGCTGAGGCCACAAGGGAGGCCTGACCCAGAGGCCCTAGCAGCCACGGCGTGGGACAGCCTTTCTCCAGGGGTTGGGGAGAGGGCAGACTGCCTGCTCCTCTCCTCCCTTCCCATCTCCAAGCATCTCTAGAAGAGTCACTTCTTTAAGGGCTGGAGAGACAGTATAATGCATAAGGCTGAATGGTTCAACGAGGTTCGATCCTCAGCACCACGTAGGTTCCCCTCAAACCTTGCCAGGAGTGAAGGCTGAGCACAGAGTCAGGAGTAAGCCCTGAGCACCACCAGGTGTGGCCCAAAAACAAAACAAAAGTCACTTCTCTGAGGGGCCCAGGAAAATTCTCTCCTGCTGTGAACTATCTTCCAGACCCCTGCAGCCCTCCTGGCCCCTGTCCACCTCAGTCCACAGACACCCCCTCCCCACAGACACCCTGGCGCAGCAGCCGGCGGCCACCCTTCCTGCCCCCTCTCCTCTCCACCTCCTGTACCGCCACTGTCCACTCCCCCATTCACCCATGGAAGTCCGTGTTCCCTGTCCCATAGAGGCTGCCACTGCTATGTCTACAGGGGGCCGCCGGGGTTTGGTTGGGTTCCATGGCTTGTCCACAGACTCACTGCCACAGAGGCCATACCCCACCCCACACCCCACCTCACCTCGGGTGTCCGCCCGCCTTTGAGCACCAAAGCAGGAATATCCAAGAGTAGGGAGTTGTACAGGTGAGGGGCCCCCTTCAAAGTCCCGAAGGCCGAGAACCCCATGAGGGCATGTGTCTGCAGGACAGGGTACAGATCCACGCGCTGGCTGAATGCCCACAGGAAGCCGTGGCTGGGGAATGCCTGTCTGGGCCCCTGTACCCTACTAATTCTCTTCTTTGCCATCACTCTGGCCCTTGGGGACCCCGTGATGCCACCTGAGACCCCTGGTTCTCCTCAGTGCTGTCCCTTGAGACCTGTAGCTCCCCATGGGCAGGAGACACCCTCATGGTGTCCCTACATGGAGTCCAGTCCCAAAGCCCACACAGGACCAGGATGGCCTCAGGGGGACCCCCTCTGGCCCTATCCATGCCAGCCCCCTCAGGTTGCCTGGGTGCCCCGCTGTCAGAGCTAAATCGATCCTCCCTTTTCTCTCGGCCAGAACAGCTCAGTAATCCTAATTGGTCACTATGGCAACCTCCTCCTCCACAGAGCCAAGCGCCCTAGACAAGGAGACGGAGGATGAGGGGTGAGACGGAGGTTAAACCTACTCATTGTATGATGCTCTGCCTTTGATATCACCCAGATCCACATGCTAAGTACCTGGACAGAAACAAAATCCCATGTAAATTAGAACGATGCTGTCCAATCCCCGGCTCAGACCCTCACTGGCCGCCGATATGGCTACTGTCTGCAGTCTCAGCCTGACCACCTCTGCCTCCTGATGGGGTCCCGGGGCACATCACCATCCATCAGAGGACTCCAGGGCTGCAAGGCCTGCAGGATGGAGGCTGTGTAGGGATCGCTACCTATACCCTCCACCCACTCCACCCGGCCAGGGGAGTGCCTCCAGCGCAGGGGTCCCCGACATAGAGCAGGAGGGACCGAGTGTCTCTGCTTGGGGTCCTCGGCAGACACTTGGTGTATCCTCTAGCCCTGCCCAGATTCAGGGGTGAAGCCTCCCTGTCTCTTGCATGTACACTCACTCTCATACTGAAACACACTCACACAGTCACAGACTCACACACGTATACAACTATCCTCCACATACTCACTTTCACAACCATTCATACACACAAATATATACACACTCACAACGCTGTCACACAAACATGCACATACACACTCAGACTGACACACTCAGACTCACGTTTCACACTCATCCGTCACACACAACTCTCATACACTCACAGACGCACATGTATACTTCACACACAACTCTCATCTACTCATATAGACTCACACTACACGTATACCTCACACACAACTCTCATGTACTCACAAACTCAGACTCACACATATACCTCACACACAACTGTTACATCCACATAATCACATACTCAGACTCACACACATATACATACACACATAATCACATACACTCACACACTCTGACTCACACAGATACACACATGTACCCTCACATACAACCAACTCATATACTCACATAAGCCCTCACATACAGCTGTCATACACTTACACACTCAAATATACACATGAACCGTCACACACATTTCTCTCATATATTCACACAGACACACATATACACCCACATACTCAGACTCACATACACACACATACCCTCACACACAACTCTCACACTCAGACTCACACACATATACCCTCGCCTAAATTCTCATACACTCACATACGGATACACACATGTACTTCACACACGTACCTTCACACACAATTCTCTCATACATTTACACACTCAGAGTCACACAGACACACACATGTACCCTCACACACAGCTCTCACACACTCACGCACACACCACAGCCTGAGAATACATCTTCCTGTCCAGCTGCCCTCGCTCTTCTGCAGCTCCCTCTGGCCTTGTTGCCCACACAGAGCCTCACACGAACTGCCCCCTCCCAGGTATGGCCTGGCCTGGGCCACTGCCTCACTCACCAGGGCCTTCGGCTTCATCCTTTCTGCCCCCTAAACCATCACATCAGTCCCATCTCCATATCCGCATCCAGGAGAGGCAGGTAGAGATTTCTCTCCACAGCCCCAGGCCCGGCAGGGAAGATCAAATCCCTGCCCACAGCTGGCCAGCACACCTCGAGGTTCCTGTTCTACCCTCGGGGCCCAGCGTGCTCCTCCCTTCCGCATGAACAGATCTTACAGCACTACAGGTAGCCAAGGTACGGGAGCCACACTCCGCTCCACAGGCTACAGTGAAGCTTTGTGCCACACACCTCCCAGAAACTTGCTTCTGTTCCTCCCTAGTTCTCTGTGCCCCAAGTCCCTTCTCTCCAACTGGCCACCTGGAACCCCTTCTTTTGATGACCCTCGTGCCTTCTGGCTTCTTACTCTACCTTAGCTTCCAAAGACCTAATGGCTTTATTCCCCCAGAACATGACCCTTGCCCACAACTGATCCAACTTTGAAAGGTATCCCCTCCATCCAGCACACAATCAGGTCTCTGGAAAAAAAGTCTCCTTATGATCAGAAAACCATTCCGGGGCTGGGATGAGTGTGTCACAGAAAACCCCATCAGAACCTTCCGGATGGCGAATGGCGGGTGTGAATTTCACAGTCTATTACCTCCAGGCTGAGAGAGCCCGCTGTCCGTGGTGCTGACCCTGGAGTCTCCAGCCAATCGTCCCTTTCTATTCACACTATTCTGTCCTTTTTCTATTCACTATTCAGGGAGGAAATTGGGTCCTTTTGCTCTGTCTGCTCTGAGCCACACTCCATTCATCTCGAAAATGGGATTATTAACAGTGCTTACTTTTGTGCACAGCTTTCTCATGCCTGGACAAAGAGCTCAATTATTATTAAAGAGTAAAAGGATCATTAAAGTGCCCTTGTTGTTGTTGCTATACAGTTAGATGCTGGGCTCCCAGAAGCCTCCCACACCAGTTTGTTCTTTACCATTTCCGAAAGCTCCCTTTCCTCCAAAATCTATTGCTAACAGGACTCAGGAGAGTCGGGGCAGAGCCCCGTGATGGGAGCGCCTGTTGATGGGAGCGCCTGAGCATAGCACAAGCAAGGGTGAGCTTGCAAGTTCACTGTCTGATGCCACCTCATGTGGTCCTGACTAGCTGAATGTGCTTGACTGCTCTGCTGTCTGTGACCGTGAACAGTTTCTGATCACAGCCAGCTGTGTGCAAGTCTCACGACAGCAAAGGTGTGGTGTGAACCCCAGTGAACACCGCAACTGAAAACAGTGCACGGAGCTGGAGAACATCCCGAAAGAGGCTTGCCTAGCAGGTGGCTGGCCCGGGCTGGATCCCTGACACCCCTAGAGGGTCCCCTAAGCCCTGCCACGAGTGATCTCTGGGAACAGTAAGCCTAGGCAGTGCCAGGTGTGGCCCAAAAACAAAGACAAAAGGGAACAAAAACCAGATGTGCAAGCAACTAGCCCGGGAGAGCTGCGTGTGCATGCTGCAGCGCCCCCTGGTGGGCTGACTTTTCCAGCTGAGGCTCGTGTTGATGCAGCTCAGCACCTCACCACTCTGAGCTTTAATTCCTTCCTATGAATGCTTGGAAGCTGCTCAGTCAACCTGAGTTATAAGAACCTGGGTGGGTCAAGAGCGACAGTAGGGCATTTGCCTTGCATGTGGCTGACCTGGGTTCAATCCGGGCATCCCATATGGTGCTCCTGAGCACTGCTGGGAGTAATTCCTCAGTGCAGAGCCAGGAGTAACCCCTGAGCATCACCGGGTGTGGTGCAAAAGCAAAAAACACTCTCCTTCCCTGTATCCTGCCTGACATTTTATAGCATAGAACATGCTCCCGGGTCTCTGTGATCAGAGGGCATACAGGGTTGAGAGAAGAACTTCTCATTCACAGGACATACTTTACTGAGCATGTATATACGCAACACGTTAAAGATATGGAGATGCAGCCATAAGTAGAACAGGTGGTGAGAGGAGGGAGAAAGAACAAAGAAAGTCAAACAAAAAATACTTCCCTCAGCAGGTGATGAGAGCCATGCACAGTGTGTCTAGAACAGGGGGCCTGGGGAGAAACCCCAGGGAGAGGCCCAGGGAGGCCCTTCTGAGAAATCAGTGGCACAATGATCTGAAGCTGGAGCAAGAGGGTCACAGGGGAGTACCAGGAGCAACATCCTCGGGGAAGAGCAGGCCTTGCCAGACAGGGGCAGAGCAGGCATGGAGGCCAGTGTCCTTCCACGGGAGTAGGCAGCGGGGACCATCAAGGACAAAGTGAGAGGCATCAGGCAGCCAGGTCTGGGGTCCTCGGATTTCATGCCAAGTGAAAAAAAAAGCATCAAACAGTCTAGACCATAGCATCAAGGCATGACCTGCCAGTGAGCAGCAGGAAATAGCATCCGCAGGACGGAGCATAATGGGAGACAGAGGGAGTCAGGGGTGACAGAGGGGTCATCAGGTCCCCAGCACCTCCCACCTGGAGGGCTGAGCAGAGGACGAATGAAGGACAAGCGCAGAGACAGGGAGGTGTGGGCCTCTGACTGGGGCCTTAACCCCAGCCACCGGGCACTGGAGAGAGGGTACAGTGGGACAGCGGGGAGGGAGGGTGCTAGCCTCGCTCATACATCGCTAACCAGGGTTTGATGCCCGGCACCCAATATGGTCCCCTGAGCCCACCAGGTGTGAGACCTGGACACAGAGCCAGGAATAAACTCCGAGCACAAGTGTGGCCACCGCAGAAATAAAATAAAATACTCACTGGGGGTCTTGGTTCCAGCTGGTGCAGCCCGGTCCAGCCACGTCCCCAGAATTCTGTCTGCAGTGCGGGGACATCCAGGCAGGATGTAGACTGGATGGTTGGTGGAGGGGGTACAGAAACACAGGGGGTAGATTCCACTTATCCCTGAGGCCCAGGAAAGTGAGACCCCCCCCACAATGTGACTTGGTATACCCCAGGACCAGGGGCTCCATCCAGGCGAGAGCTGCAAGCTCCGAATCAAGTCAGGACTCGAGCTAACCCCTGTGTCCTGAGGGACTCTCTGATGGTGGGGACAAATGTGCCTTGTGGGGGACTCACACAGTGGAGCCAGGGCATGGGGGTGGCTGGGAACACTGCACTGTTTCACCATCATCATTTTCTATACCATGAAAATGACCTACAATCAGTCCAGTTTTAAAACAGAGTGGTGCATCCCATCAAAGCAGGAAAGGAAAGGTCTTCCAGGGGATTCTCAGCCAGGCAAGTGGGAGCTACCACCCTCCAGGAGCAGAGTGGGGCTCACCCTGGTCCCTGGAGCACTGAGAAACAATACCTGCCCTCCACACCCATCAAACACACAGCCAGCCACTCCTTCCCGCCCATGCCCTGAGCTGGAACTGATTATTTAGAAGAAGAATATGGTAAGAAAAGCTAGATTTATATATAAAACATATATACATAGATATATATATTTCTAAATGACTTTAACTAATGTCCTCTGGGCTTCTGGGTGGGTAATCTGGGCCCTTCTGTGCACAGGCAAATGTGATTACAACACGGCCAGTGCTGGCAGTCTCAGGGCTCCGAGCCCCAGGCCGCAGCCGACCCTAACCACGTTAGCTGCACATGAGCCATCCATCAGCCTAATGGGGGCCCGAGCCTGGGCCTGGCCTCCCGCAAAGCAGCTGGACCGGCAATGGGAGGCAGCTGGTGCCCACTTCTTTTTGCCAGGGTCAGGGGTGGCTATGGAATGACTCTGTTCTACCCTGCACTCCTCGGCCAGCCTGCCTCACCCACAGAGCTGCTGGGGCGGTGCCTTGCTTCCCAGGGTAGGCAGATGGAGAGACTGAGACCACGCAGTCATCTGCCTCCCATCCCCACTGGGTGGTGGCCTCTCCTCCCCACCAGAACTGGTGGCAGCGTGGCATCGGGAGCAGGCGCGAGAAGGGGTGGGGGGGGTCTTGTTTACCTAACACCAGGCTCTCTGCTACAAAGGTCAAAATCCATCTGCCAGGCAGCAAGTGCCAAGAGGCCAGCTGCCGGCATGGCATGAGCACCAAGCACTGCCGAGGGGCCGGTGGACCGAGCGAGTGGCAGTCCAACTTTCAGACTGCTACATGCACAGGTCGGGTACTCATACACACGTATGTACACCCAAGAGACATGGACAGACCTGAGTGTCCAGTGACACCATCCATAGGCCCATTCATACACACATGCACACACAGCATGTGTGCAGACAGGCACTGTGCTCTTTGATCACATACATGCACACAGGTATGCACATACCTTTATACACAAATCACAAGTACACATGAGACACACACCATCACAAACACGCACAGAGCACACATTCATGCACACGTGTAAACACACATTTGTGCATTAGCACATCAAGACCACCTTCATGTATACATACATGCACACAGATATGTGAGTATGCACATACATGAGTAGTCACATGTGCACATGCATGCACACAGATGTGTGAGCATGCACTATGTGTGCCCATACATGAGTAGCCACATGTTCACTCAGGTTCCAGAACGCGCCGGGTGAGGCGCTGTTCCCTTCTCCACACCCACACTTCCATCCCCTTTCTGGGAGCCACAGGAAAACCACCTGTGGCACCTTGCTGACAAGAGCCAGGCTGGCTGGGTTCAGATCGGCACCTTGGGAGGTGTAGGCTGATGGCAAACAGCCCAAAGCCAGGCCGGGCCAAGTGTAGAGAACAGAGCAGGGAGAGAGAGCCTGGGAAATACCATTTTTCGTCTAAAACAAGGTGTCTCTGTAATTAAATCGATCTGGGGGCTGGTTCGATGGCCTCTTAATGGGCTCTTCAGTGCCAGCATGCTATGATTTTCTTGTATAAATAAAAATGGATTCTGGGGGCCAAGGGTGGACAGTCCGCAGGTGTGCTGAGTGGCGGCCACAGCGTGAAACCTGTATGAGATTGCTCCTTCCGGCTGCTGCCTCCGTGCTGCCCCATGGCCCCGGTTCAGGTGTTCCCACGCCTACAGCTCAGTGCTGGGCTCCTGACAGTTGGTGGGCCATGTGCTGCATGGGGCAGTGTTTTTATTTCTTCCCTTTTGGCACAGAAAATCATGGTGTCTCCTTCTCATCACTGGGAGCTGATGAAAAATGACAGATCCCAAACTGTTCTGATTTTGTCTTTTGGGACCCGTGACTTCAGCGCTGAACTTCTCCTGCCTGACTCCAGCACACACGGAGCACCATGGACTTCTAGAAAGGTTCTTTGGAAATCACTCTCACTTTTCAGATTCACCTTGACTCTGGGCCTTGGCCACACAAACACCACCCCAGACCAACTGCGCCAAAATCTCCGGGCGAGGATGTGAAGACTCACTCACTTATTTTCTTTCCTTTTATTGAAGAAACATTGGTTTCTAACATGATACAGGTTTCAAGGGTAGAGTTTATAAATCCACACCTGCATGTACCACATTATGCTCACAATTAAACATCTTGTTTCCATTATTATACAACTGTCCCATTTGGGGGGTTTGGTTGTTGGTTTGGGTCACACCCGCCTATGCACAGGGGATCACTCCTGGCTCTGTGCTCAAGGATTACTCCTGGCTCAGTACTCCAGGATCACTCCTGGCTCTATGCTCAGAGATCACTCCTGGTTCTGTGCTCAAGGATCAACTTCTGGCAGGCTCATGGTGCCTCCAGCTTGATAACAAACATTGTGTTACCAAAATGAGCAACGGTTTGAAGAAACATCTCACTAAAGACAACATACAATGATCACAAAGAATGACCAATGCACAAAGAAAAAATAAAGGCTCCCTGTCATTAGCCCAACAGGAGATGCAACTTAGAATAACAGACATACACACACACACACACACACACACACACACACACACACACACACACCTGGCTCGCCCAACAGGCTGGCTACAGCCACCAGGCATAAAGGAAGAGCACAGAGGCGATCTGAGAGGGTGGTGGCCTCGCTGGTGGAAATGTAAGTGCAGTCACTTGAAAAGACTCGGGCTTTCTTGCGCTGCTTCCTATGGAGTGATAATAAGTATAAACACAGCATCTAGAGAAGCAAGCCGCAGCTACTCCAGTCCTGGGTGTCGACCCGTGAGAAGTGAGAATATGTATCTCAGAGGGTCCCATGGGAACGCAGGGAAGCAGCACGGTTCCTAACTGTCAAAACGCAGAAACAATATAAAACACTCATCAGCCGGCAAATGGAGAAGGAAAGCGAACAGGCAAAACTGAGGAAGACACAGCGAGACCCAAGCAAGCTCTAAATCAGGGGGGTCCTGTTTTCAAAAGGGGCTTCAAAGAGTCAAATCCTGGATGAAATTCAGATGAAATGCCCAGCGTTGGCTAGTCCGAAAACAGAAAGTGAAGGAGAGCTTGTTCAGAGCCTGGAGCTCAGAACCGGGAGAGGAGGGAAGGCGACAGGTGTGTATATAGGGTTTTGGGCGCAGGGGTCACGAAACGCCCTAGAGAGAGTCAGGGGCAGGAGCACAGGTCTGCAAGTACACAGAGAGCCGCAGGGTCGAACGCTGGCAAAGGAGAGAGAGCAGCCACGTGTGAAGGAGACCTCCGTGAAGCTAAGGGAGCTGTGGGGGTCTCAGCCCTATCCCCACCCGAGACAGACCTGTGCCCACAAGCTCAGGCCGCCATGCTTCAAACCAGCACGTGTGCAGGGAACTGGACCCCTCCCTGGGCTGTGATCAGGGCCTGAGGTTTGGGCAAGGCTGGTCAGAGCTTCTCAGGGGCCAATAAGAGCTTTGTCAGGGCAGGACTCAGGCAGTTACAGAGATGTGTGAGGTGGAGGGAATGGCGCAGGAGCAAAGGCTGGGTTGGGGTACAGCAACCCACAATTTCCCACCAGGGAACAGGGAATAGGCTAATATGTGCAGAGAATAGTGGCGAAGACAAATGATGGAGCAACCCTAACTCCAAACTCTCATGCAGACCCTTCCTGGAGAGCAGAGGGCAGGGGTGGGCCATCCTAGCTCAGCCATCATCATTTTAGATGGTTTGGTTGTTGCTTTGAGGGCTACACCTGGCCGAGGGGTCGCTCCCAGCAATGCTCAGAGGACCATGCAAAGCCTGAGCTCAGCCCACTGAGCCACCTCCCTGGCCCTCGCCACCCTGAAACAGGGGCATCTTCTGACTTCTTTGTACCTCCAGCCCCAAATCAGAGACTGGGGCCAGGCTGATGGTTGCAAACTTCTTTTATTTAATCACAGACTGTCTCCTGTACCCACAGCTGACAGAGAAATGCCGTCTCCTGCAAAACCAAGTATCTCCCCGCAGTATGGGAAAGACCCTACCATCTTCCTTGCTTTCTTTATCTGATGCTGGTCACAGCCCAAGGGGGTCACGACCCACAGCTGGACATCCCTCTGCACATGCTGTCCTCCCGCTGCCCTGCTGGACTCCCGATCACCGAGGCGGGGTGCACAGAATTGGGCTGGCCTCTGAGTGGATACACCCCAGCAGCACGGCCACATACAGACACACACCTGTACTGCACCCCACCACAGTGAAGGGTCAGCTCAGTTACATGAGCGACTGCAGCGAGTGTGCTAACCCCCTTGTTGGACCTCCCAGCCAGGGCTGACTCTGTGGACTGCACCCTAGGGTCTGGGGCACCCAGATCCCAGGGAAAAGTAGTACACCCACCACACATCGGCCATGAATCACTGGAGCATAAGCTGCTCTTCCAGCCGTGTGTGTGTACATGTGTGTGTGAGTGTATTATGTGTGTATGTATGAGAGTATGTGTGTATGTGTGTTAGAGTGTATGTTTGTATGTGTATGCTGTGTATGTGTGACTGTGTGAAAGTATATGTATGTGCACATGTGTATTGTGTGAATGAGTATGTGTACATATGGGTGTATGTGTATATGGGTATGTGGAGTGAATATGTATGTGTATGTGTGCATGTGTATGTGTGTTTATGTGTGTGAATGTGTCTATGTGTGTATGTATATGAGTGTATGTGTGTATGCATGTGTGTATGTATGCATATGTGTGAAAGTGTAGGTATGTGTGTGTGTGTGTGTGTGAGCCCTCTTAGACGGGTCTGGTCCATGCACATATTTCAGACATCACCCAATGGAGCAGTCACCAACCCCCATTCATGGAGGCTTTATATTTCCTTTTTCATTTTCACTTTCTGGTTTGGGGGTTTGGTTTGGTTTGGGTTTGGGGGCACACCCAGCTGTGCTCAGGGACTATAGGCATCAGCTTCAACAACCCAGTGTGTGAGATTAAAGCCAGGGGCGTTTTCAGCCCACCAGGGGCTCGACCTTCACTCCCCTGCACCCCCCCACCCGCACTCACCCCCTGGGCTGTACAGGAGGACGCAGGAGGGGAGTGATGCCGGGCAGGCTGCCACTGTGGGACCTGCAATACTCCTTCTGCAGTGCTCATGGCGCTCATGGCGGCGGGGGTGCTCCAACACACCACAGTGGCAGCGCTTACAGGCTGCTGTGCAGCACTCGCCTGGCTGCCATGGGCTGGGGACGGCTCCCTGCTCTGTGGTGGCACCAAAGTCCCCAAACTGCAGAGGGGCTGGGACCTTGTTCAGGGCTTGGGGGCAGCGCTGGGACTCAAACTGACAGTCTCGGGCCAGAGAGGGAGGACAGCAGGCAGGACGCTCCCCTTGCCCACTGCCACCCTGGCTTTGATCCTGGCCCCACAGGGTCCCCAGGCCTGCCAGGAGTGATCCCTGGGAACCACTACATGTACCCCAGAAAACAAACACAAACTCACACCGCTGGGTGTGACCCAAAAAGCAAATGGAGCCTCACACTCGCAGGGAATATGATCTGGGCCACGAGTCCTGCCTGTGATCGACCTCACTCAAAACTTCCAGGGCGGCCTCCAGGCCTCGCCGCCCAGGACGTCTGTAGGCAGAGTGTGGCTCGGGCCACTAATGGCTATTAATTACTGCAGGAGCTGGGCAGAGAGGACGAAGGCGAGATGACAGCTGATGGGCCCTGAATAATAGATAGTCGCTGGGAGCCGGTAGCAAGTCCGGGGCGCGGAGAATAGAAAAGTAGCTGCCAGATTGCAGCATGGCCGGTAATAGACAGGGGCTGCTAGTAGATCACAGGTAACAAATGGAAGATTCTGGATAATGCTTGAAGATAATAGAAGCTGATAGTGGGTAATAGTAGATCGTTGATAAGAGGAGCTAATAATAGATAATAGGTACAGGTGATAATAGGAGCTAATGGTATCTAATAGTTGGTGAGTGATAATAGTCGTTAATAGAGGGCAGAGCTAATGGATGGCAGGGAAGAGTGGCCGGTGGAGATGGAGCCGTGCCCAGCTGGTGGCCGGAAAGAGCACTGAGCACGGAGCACCACCCCGCCCACTCCTATTTGGGTGATGCTCTGGGGGGCCTCTTCCTGGAGTCACCCCACCCAGAGTGGGGGGCACCGGCAGGGCGTGAGGGTGGGGGCTGAAGCCGGTTTCCAGTTCTTTCCTGAAGGAGCTGGGTACACCCAGGAACTGCTTTGCCCTTTCTCTCAGTTTGGGGACAGACCCAAATTTTATAAAATGGGAGGTCTAGTAGCTCCTGGTCCCAAAGAAATTCTTAGAAAAGGGAAGCGGCTGGCCCAAGGTCACAGGAAGAATAAGTGACAACATGGGTCTGACCCAAGTTGAACAGAGCCCAGAAGCCAGCAACTGCCGTTGAACACCCAGTGGTTGCGCTGGCTTGCAGCCAGACAGCAGGAAACATTGCTTGGTGGGACAGGAACAGGGACAGCCCAGGAGGCCTGGAAGTCCCCCCTGCTACTGCACAGTCCCCTGAGCACAGCCAGGAATGAGCCCTGGGCACCACCGGTGTGACCCAGAAACCAAAGCAAAACAAAATGATGGCGCTGGGTGAATTCCAATGGGGAAGGAGCAAGGGTGGAATCATGTGCACGCAGTGGTGGGGAGTTCATAGGATTTGCCCCCGCCCCCATGTCCTTGCTCCCCTCGGGGCTGGAGGAGTCATTCTGACCTCACAGACCATCGCCACTGGATTTCCCGGCAGCCTTCCTGATGGGGGGGTGTGGGGGGGGCTGCTACTACGATCCCCAATCTCTAATAACTCTCCCAGGAGCCTCCCCAATCTGGGGATGGTTTACAAGTGCGAGAGGTTTGGGAAGGAGCAGGCCTGTGCCCCTCCATCCTCTGCGTGGCTTGAGAACCATTAACCAATTAATGGCTGGGCTGGTGCCAGCCCACAGGGAGACTATCAGGCAGTAATTGTCGTATCAGTACAAGGTAAATACAGGGTCGGACTGTCACCCCCAAGAGGGCAAACGGGAATTCATTTTATTCCTATTAAGCATAATTATTCCCGGGCTCTGGGAACCTGTGATTTCCAATATAATTATAGCATGTTTGCCGACTTCATCCCCCGAAGAATGGGATTCAGAAAGCAGACAAAAGGGGCGGCCTTGGTGGCATTTCGGGGGGTGGAGAGGAGAACAGAAGCAGGAGCTTGAAAGGCCCAGTGTTGCTGGGGTTTGTAAGCTGCATCAGGGGCCAGAGTGATAGTACAGTGGGTAGGGCGCCTGCCTTGCATGTGGCTGACCTGGGTTCAAACCCTGGCACCCCACGGGTTCCCTGAGCCCCACCAGGAGTGACCCCTGAGGGCAGAGCCAGGAGTATAAACCCTTAGCATTGCCAGGTGTGACCCAAAACCCAGAAGGAAGGCCCTAAAAGATAAGGGGGAAGAGAAAGGGATGGAGGAGGAGGAGGAGGAGGAAGAGAAGGAGGAGAAGAGGAAGGAGGAAAAGGAGGAACAGTAAGATCAGATGGACACAGCTAAAGGTCAAATGGCCAAGGAGAGAGAAGAATCCCAGAGCTGAGCTTAACCAGACTCTCCCTCACCGAGTGTGGATGGAAAACGCGTCTCAGCCCCTGCTATGTCCTGCACACGGACACATTCATTCCTTCTATTCCCAGTAAGTGAGCACGGAGCACCCGGAAGCAGGGGCCCCATCCAGACCCTGCACTGAGCAGGAAGGGAACAGAGAAGCACCTGGTCCACCGGGTCAGGGACATGCACAGACTTCACTCCTCATCCCCAGGCATGAGGGTCTCTGGCAGACTCTGTGCTCAGTTCGCCCAAGAAAAAGCAGCAACAACCCCCAATGTGGAAGGTCATTTCTGCAGTAGCCAGAGCAGCAAGGTGGGAGCTGTCTGGACAGGGCTGACTTCGGGACATCTAGTGGATTCCGTGCTAGAAGATATAAAAGGACCCACCGCCAGCCGGGGGTTAGAGGGGCTCCCTCAGAGACACCATGTTTCACGCTGGTATGCAGTGATGCCATAGATCACCTTTTAAAGACAGTGCCACCGTGATAAACATGGATAGCAAACTATTCCCTATAAATCAGCCTCAATGCCTCGGCCCCACAGATGCGTGCAGCGGGGTGAGTGGGAATCTTGCTATTAAATCAAGCATCGTGAATTGCCGAAAGGTTAAGTTATACAGACTGGCAGCTCGTCCATCTCCGGGCTGGTGAGGAAGGCCCTTGGGCTCTCCGCTATCGGCCGAGTGAATCTGCTTTCCACCTGGCACCCTGCAGCTGCTGGTGGAGGTAGAAGGGGAGGTCGGGGTGTGTGTGTGGGGCAGGGGGATGAATGGGTCAGGAGCTACTGACAACTTCTTCTTGATTTTTTTTCTTTCATTTTCTTAAATATTATACCACTGTGAAATATATAATTACAAAGCTTTTCATGATTGGGTCTCAGCCACACAGTATTCCAACACCCAACCCTCCACCACTCTTCCAATATCCCCAAGTTCCCTCCCCTCTCCCCCAGCCTGCCTCTATGGTAGGCATTTTTTTCTCCTCTCTCTCTCTTCTCTCTCTCTTTCTCTCTCTCTTCTCCTCTCTTACAAATTGTGGCTTGTAATCCATACATTTAGGGGTTATCACGTATATCACTTTGCCAATGTTCAGTGCTCAGTTTGAGTCTGGCGTTACCATTTTTTCTGTCCTAAAATTTCTTTTTTTTTTTCAAATTTTATTACACCACTTTAGACATACAATTGCAAGATGCTCATGTAGAGTTATGGTTCTACAGTGTTCCAACACCCATCCCTCCACCCGAACCCATCTCCCATCACCAATGTCCCCACCTCCCTCCCTCCTCCCACACCCTCAACTACTTGGCGGGTTCTGTATGTCTTTTCTCTCCTCTCTATCTCTCCCTCCTGCCTAACTTTCCTACACATCATAGAATGCAGTACATTAAAGGACATAACTGTTTCCACTAGTTTGAAGGACCCAAGCGGCTTGCAGCTGAGCGACTTAGGGGGCCTCATGGTCAGCATCTGGACAGTGAAGGTGGCAGCTAGTGTATTGGGCGAGTCTCATCCGGCTGCTTCCGGGACCCCCAGGAGGTGATGGGCCCACTCCCAAAACCCATCTGTCCTCCTGAGAGCCCCATGGTCAGCTGAGCCTGGGGAGTTCCAGCTTCCCCAGCCACGTTTGAGTCTCTGCATGTTATGGCCAGTCGCCCCAGGGCAGCTCCTGGGCGGGGCCACCAGGCTCGGACAAAATGGAGGGGGGAAGGGCCGGCCCCGACTCCATCTGACGAATTCCCAGTGATTCCCACTTCTGGGAGCTGCCTACCTGGGCTCGAACTGGTTTTTCTTCGTTAATCTGGTCTTGAGGTAGCATCCCAGCGTCCGGACAGCGAAGGTGGCAGCTAGTGTGGTGGGCGAGTCTCATCCGGCTGCTTCCGGGACCCCCAGAGGTGATGGGCCCACTCCCAAAACCCATCTGTCCTCCTGGGAGCTCCATGGTCAGCTAGGCCTGGGAGAGCCGAGTTCCAGCTTCCCCAGCCACGTTTGAGTCTCTGCATGTTATGGCTGGTGTCCCCAGGGCAGCTCCTTTCTTCATGATGTTTAAGACGGAATCATAACCACGACACCCACATTGCATTGGTGGATCTGGGGTGGGAGAAAATCACCTCCAGGGCATGGCTGCATGGCTTACTCAACATGCATGTGTGCACACACATGTTCAGGTACACACACCGCATACACACATGTGCATGCACACATGTGTGCACACGCTCGGGCACACGTACACATGTGCACACGCATGCACATGCACACACACACGCACACATACACACACATACAAGAACAGAGCCCCAAGCCACGGCTGAGCAAAGACACACTCCCTCCCACTCCCCTCCTTGCACAAATTCTGGGGAGCTCAGAACACGCTCGCCAGCCAAGCTCCCTCCCCAGCTCATGGGGGACTCCTGTGCCCGCACCTGCCGTGGAATCACTCCTCAGCAACTAACTGTGGGTTTGTCGTCTTCATGGCACCATCCCTGTCACTTTAAAAGTTACAGGCGACAAGCCAGCGCCTTCCTACCTGTGATTTTCAGCTACTAATGGCATTGTTGGGTGTGTTTTAAAGCTCTGGCAATATAAAATAGACTCCCAGCAACACTCATGCAGGTTTGCTTTTCTTTTCTTCTTTTTAAATGTCTTTAAAGCTTACTGGATGTGGCAAGTGTCACTTGTCACTTGTGGGAATGTGGGGATGCCAGGGCACATACCAGTGGGCTTCTGGGGAAAGGGGGCTTTGATTTCTTCCCTGAATGGGCCCTTGGTGGGAACGGGACATGGGAAGAAATAGCTGAGGCCCCCAAGAACCTTTGAGGTCGAGTTTGGGGGTGTCTGAGTCCAACCCTCTATGTCTGAGGGCCCCAAGGAAAGAGTCGACTCTGGTTCCTGTGGGGACCAGGAAAGGGGAGAGATGGAGAAGAGTGCCTGGACCCTCTAACTGCAACATCCGCGTGTGGGGTCCCTCCGGTGGGGATGGGGCTGTGCAGTGAGGGTCAGTGGAAACTCCTCAAGGCCAGCAGCGAGGGGGAGGGCAAGCCCTAGGCGGGGTGGGGGAACCGTGAACCACACAAGTTCTGGCTCTCTGCTGAGCATGTGGGCACAGGGTGGAAACGAGGCTCGGCCTCAGGGTGTGGCCAGCACAGGGACAGGCTATGGGCTGATGGAGCCGGCCACGCACCCGCCCTCAGACACCACAGGGCCAGACCACCCACTTTGTATGCTGTCTCCAAAGGACACCCCGCCCCCATTCTGCCCTGTTCCTCCAGCCACAGCCGCGCCTGAGGGTGCTCACAGACTTCAGAAGGCCTGAAGAATCCCGGTCTGCAGCCTGCCAGGGGACCCCGCCACCCGGGACCCCCACCCGCCCCCGGCTGAGCAGGGCTGGGACTGAGCAGCCACATGCACTGACCCCAGCCGGATGTCAGGTCTGAGTAGGCAGAGTCTGAAGGAAGCAGGGCAGGGGTGGGGCAGGGGTTGGAAGGGACAGTTTCTAATCCTGGGGCCTGCATCCCCCCAGCCCCAGCAGGCAACAGTCCACCCACCCCACTACAGACCCGGATTAAGAAGAACCCAGGAAATCATTATGAGATGGAAAGGATTATCAAATTGGCTCGGTCCCGGGGACCACCTGCTTCTAAGAGTCTGAGTGGTGTGAGCATTTTTTTCATTAAGGCTGCATCATAAAATAATTGTGTAATTAGTGAGAAGTGTTGCCTTCCAAGAAAGCGCCTCAGTGTCCCCCAAAAGAACAAGTTCCCCCTCCACGGTTCAGCCTCTGTGATGGTGGAGGAGGGGGCAGGGAAGCACCCGCCCTCCCACAAGAGCAGCAGAGAAGGGTCACCCACACCAGCCCAGCTGACCTGACCATCCCCCACACCACTGGGCTCCCTGGATCTCACACAAGCCGGCAGACAGGAGTGGGGGACACCCTCCTGCTGGACGCCTAGGCACAGTTCCCAAAGTGGGGTTCTGAGTCTACTGCAAGAATACAGTTTCCCAGGTTTCAGGAACGGGCTCACGTCAAGTTTGTATCTGTTTGCAGGGTCCTGTTTCCATGGTGGGGCGGGGCTGGCTGCCGGTGGGGAGGGCTCGAGAGGAGCAGGGATCCCCACGCACATCACTCCACCTCCTCCCATCTCACTTTTCCCATCTGTGTAATGGGCCTGTGCTGGACAGTCCCTTCAGACCCTGAGCATCCTGGTCTAAAGTCCCTGTGGCCACTGACCGACCCCTGCTGGGCACAGGGGAAAGGACCCTCTGTTGGGAGGGAAGGAAGGAAATCCTGTCCTGAAAGCGATCCTTCCCTTTCACAGACTCAGTCCACTTCCCAAAAGCCACTAGGCAGGGCCAGAGCCAAAGTGTCCACATTCCCAGCTGGCCCAGGCTAAGACCCGCAGGGCCGTGGGCTCCGCAGGCCTGAATCTGGCTGGGGACGACGGTGCCTTTTCTGGAGCCCACGGACGTGGCCAAGATGTGAGGTTAGATGCTCTCCCCATACACACACACCCACGCACTTGCAATAGCACACACACACACACACACACACACACACACACACATGCACACTAACACACATGCACTTGCAATAACACATACACACACAGCCTATATACACACATACACAATGCATGCACACACGTACATATACACACACATGAACATGCACTACACACACACTGGGGTGTGGCTCAGCACTAGAGCACTTGCTAGCTTGGCCTGGGGTTTGCTCCGCCCGCCCCCACCGCCCCCACCTCGGACCACAGGGAACAAAGAGGAAACACTTCAAAGCTTCCTTCCCATTCTGGAAACACTGAACCCCGCATCCCTCCAGAAAGTCTCACTGCTGCCCCCCACACCCCGCCTAATTGCCCCTTAGCCTTCTCTCCTCCTTCCCTTGCAGGCCCCCCCATGGGCCCAACCTCAGTCCCCCACACTGCTGTGCCCCGCCTCCCGCACACAGCTCACCTCGGAGGCTGCCCACAGGCCTCCCCGCATCTCAGTGCTTCCTGCTGGGACAGTCCCCGCACACAGTCCCTTCTTGAATGGGCCTTGGTTCCCTACTGGACATGGCCCACAGGAAAATGATTCCCCGGGAGTTTGTGCATCTGTGCACTTGGTCGCTCGGGTCCCCATCGGGTGCCCCAAGATAGAAGGAGCCGCCTAAGCCCTTCACACACCAGGAAGAAGCACGATTTCAAGCTGGAGAGCACTCGGGCACCAGCGGGAGCACTCAGCCCGCCACCCCACTGCCCGCTCCCCACCTCAACTGGGAGGAGGGGTCCTCATGCAGAAAGTCGCCATCGCCTTCCCCAGCGTCCCTCCCTCATCCATCACTGTCACACCCTACAGAGGACTTTTATTTAACAAGCAATTTATTTCCAATTTAACTAATCTGGGGAAGGGCAGACCCAGCCGCCTGGGTAGTAAATAGACTTACACAGAGTCTGCCCCCCACCCACCCCTCCCTCGCCCAGAGATCAGAAGACTCCATGGTGAGGAAACAAGCAACGTCCCAAGTGAATACTTTTGGGAGGGTGGGGGGCACACCCAGCGGTGCTCCGGGTTTACTCCTGACTACTCTCAGGAATTACTCCTGGTGGGCTCTGGGGACCAATGTGGGATGCTGAGGATTGAACCCAGGTTGGTCATGGGGAAGGATAGTGCCCTCCCCTCTATATCCAACCCCCAAAATAAGCCCCCACCCTGGCTCGAACCCACTTAGGGTGTTTTCTCTGTATCTCCAATTCCCAGGGCCTTGCAGGGGTGCCCAGACAAACCTTCATACGCAGTGTGGAAAATGCGATGTGGGGTGGCAGGGAGGTAGGGGGCAACGTGGGCAGTTGAGGAGGGGGGCCATCCTCTGGCCCCGGCCCCGACTCCCTCACCCACCAGCCCCAGCAGGGCTGCAGTCTTCGGGGACAGAGACGAGGTCCCGAAGAAACCCCCTTTAAAGGGACAGCTCAACTGAGAGTGAGGCTAGACACACTTATGGATGCCCCCAAGAGGGCTGGAGAGCTTCCAGCTTTGGTGCAGAGGGCTGGGTCTACAAAGCTGGGGTGCTTGGGCAACGCTCAGCAAACACTCCCAGGTCAGCCAGGCAGAGGGGTCCCAACTGTTGTAAAGCGGTGACAGGCATGCCCAGTCTATGCACCCCAGTTCACACACTTCTCCCAGACTCTCAGGCCGTGTGCAGACCCTCAGGGTCCCACGGAGGGCAGGGCTGCCCCAGATGGGGGAGGGGAACTGGGGGTTTGCTAAGAGGGAGCAATCTCCTCTCTAGGGGATCTGGGCGTGGACCCTCTCCTCCGGACTCCCTTCCCCTCCCCAGGCTTACTGGGCCCTGAGACAGCGCCCAGCCCTCTCCACTGAGCACTCAGAGACTGCTGAGAGTGAGAGTCACCCTCCCCCCCCCCCCACCCCAGGGTGCCTCCACTTCAGGTCACCTCTCCTCATCCCACTCAGCCCAATCTGGCACTTTCCCCAGCCCGTGGAGAGGGAGAGAGACGGGGTGATATGTTTAGGAGTGATCTGGGGACACTGGTTATAGGTGAGGATGATGGGGTACAGGTGGGGACTGCACAGGCCAAGAGCAGGAGAGAACCAGAAAGAGACAGGGGCAGGGGCCTCCTGGCAGCGCCCAATCCTCCGAGGGTGAGGAGGAGGAGAGGAAGACAAAGAAGAAAGAGGCTGTGAGGCCGCTGTCCCCACCCTGGTCCTCAAGCCCAGCCATCCTATAGGTGGATTCCTCTGTGGCCAGAAATATTGAATCCAGTTTGGAGCTGTGTCCCCGGCAATCTGGGATATCACCACGACAGTCCCTGACTAGTATGTCTTAATCATTTATGGTCTTGCACACAGAGTGGGGACCTCAGCGGGGAGGGGTCTGGCCTCCCATTCTGTTGGGTGACACGCCCTGCTTTAAGCTCCAGCTGCACTTAGCTTGCAGCCCCTCCCAGCTCAGAGAGGGAGGTTTTGAATCAGCTCTGGCACTAAAGTCAAAAGGCCCACCTGAAGTGCTGCATTCAATAGAGTCCTTACCTGACTTCATTTCTGGATAGCCCAGCCCACCATGGGCTGGACTGGGAACTTTTGGTGTATTTCTATCTATAAAATAAGCTGGGAGAAAAGGAGAAGGGCCCTTTTGCCATTTTGGCTTCCCTTGGCTTCTGCCTCCTCCCTTTTCTGTTGGGCTTCAACACGTGGTGGCAGCCATCTTGGCCTACACATGGCCGGGGCCCAGCAGGGAACCCAAAATCCGGGTTTTTCCTGTTCTTGGATTGTATATCAGAACCGGTAAAGCTTTAAAACTGTGCCGGATTCCTGAGTTTTCATCCATTCCCCCACCGGCTTCGGAGGTAGAAGGGACTCATTTCCTGGCACTGTTGGGGACCCCAGTGGCCCCGACACCTTTCCTCCTCCTTGCTCCTCCATCAGCCCTGAGAAGGGGAAAGAACAGGTTTTTGGCTTTGGCGGGCAAGAGACAAAGAACTTGGGTCTAAAGGCACGCGTGTGGGTGAGCTTTGGATCAGCCTTCTCGGTCAGAGCACATGGTCAGCTGTACGTGGTCCATGTAAGAAGTGAAGTTGGTAGACAGTAAAAAGCTTTTGAATTATCAAAAAAAAAAAAAGAACATCACTAGTATGTGCGGCCACTTGGCGTGAACTCGCCCCTCATTCCTCCTGCAAAGTTCCCTGTTCTCCACCCCTTCCATTCTAGGGGCTCCCCTTCTCCCCATCAGCCCCAGGGACTGGACCAGGAGTGGCACGGGGAGTCAGCATGTTCTCCCCTGAGCTGGGCCAGAACTAGGGGCCTATGGCCTCAGACACAGCCTGATCCCCCCCAAGCATCCGCCTCCCCACCAGCAGGGTGACTATGGGCGGGGGGCGGCAGTGCCCAGACGGGCGCCTACTCACGGCCCATGCCAACTGTGTCACAGTCCCAGCTTGCCCTCACTGCACCCCGCTCTTCTGGGTGGGTGAGAGCTGTAGGAGGCGGGTCTGGGAGGGGCAAGAAAACAGGGCTGGGTCTGAACAGGGGTGCAAGAGGGAAAAGTCAGGTTCTAGTGCTCATCCTCTTGAGAAGGAAGAGCAGCTGACCCAGAGAAAGCTCAACGGGCTGGTGCTGTAGGCTTTGCATGTGGGAGGGCCGGGGTTCAAACCCAGTACCACATGCTCCCCTGGTGTCTCTGTGTTTGCATGAATACTATGCCTGCATCTAGGTATGGATGGATGTGTGTATGTGTCTGTGTGTGTATATGTCTGTGTGTATGTGTCTCTGTGTGTGTATATATGTCTCTGTATATGTGTCTGAGTGTATATGTGTCTGTGTGTGTGTATATATATCTGTGAGAGCCTGCATCTCATATGTGTCTGCATGTATGGCTACATCTCAACATGTATGTGTGTCTGTGTGCACCATGTGTCTATGTATACATGTGTAATGTGTGTGCCTGCATCTATGTTTGTGTGTGTCTGTATGTGTGTGTGTGTGTGTATACGCATGCACACACGTGGTATTGGGAGAAGCTGGAAAGAGCATCACGGTGCTGTTCCGACCACCCCTGTCCCTGAGGGTGGAGGGGACTAGGGTTCTACACAGCCTCACTCGACAGGAGGAGGAAGGCGCCTGATCAGGATGGAGCAGCAGGGCTGCCTGGGCAGAGGAGATAACAAGGTTCCAGAAGGCTCTAGACCAGTGGCCCCAGTCTGATGTGCTCAGAGCCTGGTGGGTCCCCATAGGTAGCAACAGGGCCCCGGAGCTATTTTCCATCTTCCTACAGTCCGGCAGCAACATCTCCAGTGCCGGAGATAAGGCAGCAGAGACACTGACTGCGATATCATCACCCCCCCCCACCCCCACCAAGCCGGTGTGATAGCAACTGCTGATCTCATGCTGATCTGAACTCCGGACTGGCAGCCACACACGGCTTTGATTAATAAAATTTGGAAAACAAATATGACTTGGTAATGCAGTTTGCTTGCTAGACAGGAATCCTGAAGAAAATGGGGTGTACCATGCGGGGCGGAGGGGGCGTTGATCATGGCTCAGACATGAGCACAGGCACTGGAGCCAGACACACGGACTTTGGCTCAGCTAGGCCTCCCCCGACCATCAGCCGCCCGGTGCACTGGTCTCTGCTCCTTTATGGGGGACAGCACCCAGGAAAGGTTTAAACTGAGACGTGGCATGAAGGGCCAATGCAGGCAGGACTGTTGAGTTGGCCCAGCCTGTGAGTCTGTGGCCCCTGCTCAGCCTCGCGGGCTCCCAGAGCAAGCAGCGATGAGCAGGGAAACACCAGTGAGTGGGGAACATTCCTGAAAAGGGCCCAGTCTTTTCGAAGGAAATCTTAACATCCTACAGACTGCAGATACTATTTGCTCATCACACAACTGACAGAGAGCAAACATCCAAGCTCTAGAAAGCATGTGCAAAACTTAACAAGGAACAACCCCATCAAAAAAAAAAAAAAAAAAGAGGAGCAACCAGTCCAACAGAAACAAGGGTTCCTGCTTGCACTCGGCCCACCTGGGTTCAACCCCAGCTCTCCCCAGATGACTTCCACCAGGATGATCCCTGAGTTCAGAGCCAGGACTAAGCCTTGAGTACCACCAGGTACGCCAGCCACACACACACCAAAAATAGGGGAGTAGGAGTGAAGAGCCGAACAGATACTTCCTCAAGGAAGACGTATTGTGGACAGAAGACATAGTACAGTGGGGAGGACACTTGTCTCGCAAGCAGCTGACCCAGGATCAGTCCCCAGCATCCCATATGGTTCCTCTGAGGCTACCAGATCCCTGAGCTCAGAGCCAGAAGCAACCCCTGAGCATGGCTGATGTGCCCTCCCCCGCCAAAAAAAAAAAAAAAAAAAAAGACATGGCAAAGGCCCGTGGGGAAATTCTCTTCATCATTTACCTCAGGGAAACACAAATCAAACAATGAGATACATAAAATGAAATACAGGCACTTAGATTAAAGAAGCCACGGGGCAGGTGGGGTATGCGGACAGGAGCCCACACACACTGTTGGCGGGAACATCGCCTGTGGACAGAAGACATAGTACAGTGGGGACAGAAGACATAGTACATAGTACATGGTTCAGCCTCTGCAGGAAACGTGGCGGGCGGCGGGGGGCTTCTCCAAAATTTAAGAATAGAGCTTTTGTCTGACCCAGCGAATCCATTTCTTGGCATCTACCCCAGCAAGGACCTAAAAACACTCTTCTGAAGACACGTGTGCTCCTATGCCCACGGCAGCCCTGTCTGCCATAGCGGAGACCCGGAAGCAGCATAAATGCCTGAGCTGTGGCATAGACACGTATGGACCTGCTTGGCCATGAAGAGAAGAGTCTTTTCTTGTTTTCTTGCGCTATGTGAGGTCAGTCACAGGGAGAGGGACAGATACAGAATGGCCTCTCTCATGTGTGGGATAGAAAGAAACAGAGAACAGAATAACAAACGCTGGCAAACCCTGCCGAGACTCAGCCTGGAAGAGGGAGACAGCAGGGGCCGGTACAGTAGAGCAGGTAGGGTATTTGCCTTGCATGCAGCCAACCTGGGTTCGATCCCTGGCATCCCATATGGTCCCGAGCACAGAGCAAGGAGTAGCCACTAAGCACTGCTGCATGTCCCCTTCCACAAAAACAATAGATAAACAAACAACAACCCTGTGAGTCTACCAAGTCAGTGAGATGGGAAAGACTTAAAATATTAGTGAGGGCTGGCACATCCACCACCCAAAGCTGGCACCCAGTTAAGACTCTACTAAGCTGTCCCTTCCCAATAAAAATATTAATCTTCCTGATATCTCCAATGCTGTAACACTGATAAACCAGTAGTAGCACACCACGTGGGAGAAGCCAACCAGCCTCGATAAACCAGAAGGCTTAACCTGTAACAACATCTAAGCAATCTCTCATACAAGGACTTGATATCTCCACTATGAGATTCAACAATTTATTTGACTAAGTGCTGGGGAAGAAGGCAGCTGGGATAGAGAAGGGACCCCCGAGGACAATAACAGGTAGAAATGATCACTAAATAAGAACTGAGGGGAGCCGGAGTGATAGCATAGTGGGTAGGGCGTTTGCCTTGCACGCGGCCGACCCGGTTCGATTCCCTGGCATCCCATATGGTCCCCCAAGCACCGCCAGGAGTAATTCCTGAGCGAAGAGGCAGGAGTAAGCTCTGAGCGTCACCGGGTGTGACCCAAAAAATAAAAGCAAGAAAGAAAAAAGAACTGAGGGCTGAAAGCAGGTAAAGGAATAAATATGATGACCTCGCAGTGCGGTGTTGCAAATCGCAATGCCCAAAAAGGAGAGAGAGAGAGAGAGAGAGAGAGAGAGAGAGAGAGACAGAGACAGAGACAGAGACAGAGACAGAGACAGAGACAGAGACGAGACAGAGACAGAGAGAGGAGAAAAGTGTCTGCCATAGAGGCAGGTTGGGGGTAGGTGGGGGTGGCAGGAGGGAAACTGGGGCCATCGGTGATGGTCAATGCACACTGGGGAAGGGATGGTGTAAATGTACACTGTTTGCCAAAACATTTTATGACTGAAACCCAATCACGAACAGCTTTGTAATGGCGCATCTCACGGTGATTCCATAAATTAAATTTTTTAAAAAGTGGAGGCGGACACGCGGCTGTGTAAGTGGTGTTGGACCATTATACTTCTGAAACACTATTATTATTAACAGTATTGTAAATCATGATGCCTACATAAAAACTGGAGCGAGATAAATAGACACATCCACACCAAAGACATAAAGACATAAATAAAGGAGTCTTGATTGATTCCATTTTATCGTGGGAATTATTTCATCTGAAAGGTCACAGTTTACTAGCTATATGACTCTGGCCGATTCATCTACTTCATTTTTTGCACCTCAAATTCCTCACTTCTACATGGGAAATGTGATCTACAGATTTAATCAGAAAGTAAATAATGATAAGCACCGGCCACAGTTTTGCATGAACAACACTAGCAAAGCTTTGATTTCCCACAGTGGAGTGGTCTGGCCCTGCCACGTCACTTCCCCTCCAGGCACGAGCTGCTTGACCATCACCTGAACCAACCGGTGGGTTAAATGCAGGCGCCATGGGCAGCAAGTTGGTGCTGGGTGGGTGCCAAGCCTGCCTGCCAGGGTCTGCCTTAAATCCAATGACACAATGACAAGTTGAAGATATGGAACACAGGGAGACCCCCACACACACACACATGTGCACACACACAGCCTGCCCGGACCCCCTTCCTCCCAGCTCCCTTCCAGCTAGGGAAGTCTGAATACCAGCCTTAGGGAAACGTCAGTCAGACCTGGCCAAGCATATGCCCGTGTCACCGGCTCCCACCGAGAGCTGCTGCCATGAAGCGGTGGCAGGACCCTGAGCCACGGGTGCGGGGAGGGCAGACGGTCTCCAGCCCTATCACTGGTCTGAGAACCCTCAGCCCCTCTCTTGGTTGGCTTCCTCCTAGCAGCGAGAGCAGCCCACAGGCCTCCGTGCCCTGCTGGCCGCCATTCCACACCAACACACGAGCTGGCAGCTACGCCACCATGACTCTGCTCCCCCCGCCACCTGCCTGGTGTCACCCTCCACTGAGCCTCACTGCCCTTCCAGGGGGCTGTGCTCTGCAGTGCCAGGCTGGGCTGGGGGACACCTCCCCCTGCTGGCCTCTGCCAGCTCCCTGCCAAGGGCCTGGATGCTGGAACAAGCATGAGGAACACAGATGGCGATTACTGCCATCCCATTTGGCTGCGTCACATTAGCCAAGAGCATTTGGCTCTCTCCTGCCATCTTCAGCAGATCAAACGGAGGACGCTAGTGTTTGAGGACAGGAGGCCTTGGAGGTCAGAGCTCATGACGCTAGAGCTGCCACTCAGACAGCCCAGACAGGCGGTCTCTCTCCTCCAGAACCTGCCCCATCCTGGGCTGGGTTCCACTGCTCGCAGTTGCTATTCGTTCCCCAAACCAAGCTCGCTCTCCCAAGGCTGAAGACCTTCCCGAGCTTGTCCAGGACAGAAACAGAGCTGTGTTTGCCAGGTGCTTCCTGCACTCAGGGGATTCTGCTCATAGCTTTAAAATCAGTCACAGATCCCATGTTCTTGAGGCGACGACCATCTCCCACCCCGCCAGCTGCCCATCCCTAATCCAGCAAGCACTGGCCCCTCAGGAACTCACTGGCCATTCACTGGAGACTGTCACTGCCTTTACCCCACCAGTTTCCTGAAGACCAGGTGCCCTGTTAATGCTATTTTCTTTCTGGAATCTAAGGAACTGAGCACCCGCTGTGTCCACACTGGGGTTTAAGAAATGTTTCTTCTTGGACCAGAGTATAGTATAGCAAGAAGGGCATTTGCCTTGCACACAGCTGACAGTTTCAATCCCTGCATCCCATATGGTCCCCCAAGCACCGCCAGGAGTAATTCCTGAGTCAAGTCAATTATTCAAGTCTTTCCCGCTAGCCAATAAAGGTGCGAGCAATGGAGATGAGAGTGCAGAGTCTGGAGTAAGCCCTGAGTATTGCCGGGTATGAAAAAACAAGCCAAAGTAAAAGAAAAAGAGAAATGTTTCTTGGGGATGTGTTGCAGTACACTGTTGCCCAGAGCCTCTGCATCTTGCCTGGAGTTAACTCCTGCAGGTCACTTTGTAGATATAGGGGCAAGAAAACCTTTTGATATGTGGCAGTATATCTTACCATGTATTGCATGTTAGCTGGTATAAATATTTTCTCCCATGTTACTACAATCATCGTGGGACTAGATAGATCTTCACTGTCTCACTGTATCACTGTCTTCCCGTTCATCATCGATTTGCTTGAGCGGACACCAGTAACATCTCCATATGTCCTGTCTCATGCTAGTAGAGCCCAAGGGCACCTGCTTCCTCCAGGAACATAAAGAGCCTCAAACCATTCCATCAGGTCATGGGAATGAGGTCTATAACTGCTACTGGTGTTTGGCATATCAAATATGACACGGGTAGCTTGCCAGGCTCTGCCGTGCGGGTAGCATACTCTTGTAGTCATCTCTAAATCCAGCATTTATTGGTGAACCGCGTGGCTGCTTGTGGCTGGGTGAGCCGGGCTATGATAGGCTGGTCTGCTGGGTGAAGTTCTGACAAGAGGGAAGTCCAGATGTGGAAAATGGAGGCCCTCATGGAGTGGGGGTGTGGGGGGTCATCTGGCTTGTTGCGAGGCTCTGCTGGGGTGGCGGGCCAGGGCTAGAACCTGCCATCCCTCCCGGTGCCTCATGAGCGGCTGGGCACAGGGAGAGCCGGTAGCAGCTCTGCCCCATGTCTGTGAGTCTCTGGATCAGCATACCTGGGCCGGATTTAAAAAAGACTGCTGCAGGGTGGATCTCGATGAGCCGGGCTGTGATAGGCTGGTCTGCTGGGTGGAGTTCTGACGAGAAGGAAGTCCGGATATGGATAGATGTGTAAGATAGATCTTACCAGTAGATTTACCTGGCCACGTTGGATCTCTAAGTAATTAGACCAGGGAGAAATGCTGTTTGCCTCCAAGAAAGCCAGTGTGGCTTTCTAATAAGTCTAAAGGCTAATATACAAAACAACTATGAAGTAAAAACGAGAATCTTGTGAAGGCTTGAGAAATATATCCCTGGCTGTAGAATACCCATAGGTACAGGTGCATGCCTTGTATTGAGATAGTTCATCTCAGATTATCTTCCTCATCTACCAAGGACCTGCAGCCTTGGCTGGCGCAATATTAACATTTCAAAGGGACTAGGTGAGGTCCTGGGAGAAGTTACCTGAGGGGGATTGACCCTAACTGCTTTCTGTTGATGTGGACAGATCTGAGCTGAAAAGTTATAAAAGCTGTAACCTGCTTTCTTCTGCTGTTTTTCACCTTTTCACCCTTTCGCCTTTTGCCTTTTCTTCCTCTCTTCCTCTTTTGCCCTCTGCCTCTCTGTTCTCTTCCCTATTGGACCTTAGCAAATGGTAGCAGTCATCTTGGCCTAGGATTCTAAACCTACACACGGTCAGGGGCCAGCTAGGAACCAAAAGTCTGGGGTTTTGGGGCTGGAGCAATAGCACAGCATGTAGGACATTTGCCTTGCATGCGGCCAACCTAGGTTCAATCCCCAGAATCCCATATGGTCCCCCGAGCACCGCCAGGAGTAATTCCTGAGTGCAGAGCCAGGAGTAACCCCTGAGCATCACTGAGTGTGACCCAAAAAGCAAAAAAAAAAAAAAAAAAGTCTGGAGTTTGCCTATTGTTGGATTGTATACCACAACAAGTATAAGTAAAGCCTTTTGAAACTTTGCTGGATTCTTGTGTCTTTCTCCCGTCCGCTGGCCACTGATCCCCTGGGGCAGAAGGGGATCCCTGACCCTACTCCCGGATTTTGTCGGGGTATCACTGTCACTGTCACTGTCTTCCCGTTCATCATCGAATTGCTCGAGGGGGCCCCAGTAACATCTCCATATGTCCTTTCTCATGCTAGTACAGCCCAAGGGCATCTGCTTGCTCCAGGAACATAAAGAGTCTCAAACCATTCCATCAGGTCATGGGAATGAGGTCTATAATTGTTACTGGTATTTGGCATGTCAAATACGACACGGGTAGCTTGCCAGGCTCTGCCGTGCAGGTAGCATACTCTTGTAGTCATCTCTAAATCCAGCATTTATTGATGAACCGGGCAGCCACTTGTGGCCGTGCAGCCAGGCTGTGATAGGCTGGTCTGCTGGGTGGAATTCTGATGAGAGGGAAGTCCGGATGTGGAAAATGGAGGCTCTCGTGGAGTGGGGGCCGTGTGGCTTGTTGCAAGGCTCTGCTGGGGTGGCAGGCCAGGGCTAGAACCCGCCATCCCTCCCTGGGCACCTCGTGAGTGGCTGGGCACAGGGAGAGCAAGTAGCAGCTCTGCCCCATGTCTGTGAGTCTCTCACATCTATTTAAGCCAAGATTTATTCTAATTAGACCTCTCTTCTATGTAAACACTGCTAGAGGATGTGGCAGTTATAGAAGTCACCTTGATTGAATAACTTCTGACTTAAACACCTACTAAGACTTCTATTTTTCGGGCTGGAGCGAGAGCCCAGTGGGTGGGCTTTGCCTTACACGCAGCCGGCCTATGCCGGCCTGGGTTCAATCCCCGGCATCCCATATGGTCCCCCCAAGGATTGCCAGGAGTAATTCCTGAGTGCAGAGCCAGGAGAAACCCCTGAGCATTGCCGGGTGTGAGCCCAAAAAAGAGAAAAAAAAAAGACTTCTATTTTCTAGATTGGGCACAGCTCCTCTTTTTATCCACTGCACTCAGTGTGGGACAGTTAGAATTTACCAGGAGACTACCGCCCCTGGCTACGTTGAGACTATAGGAAGACTATAGGAAGGATCATACTAGTTTGCTCTAAGCAAGGCGAGTGTGACCCTTTCAGTACACGAGAACACAATACTTTGTCGGGGTACCCAGCACTATCTGACAGGGATGGAGCAGGTAGGGTGTTGGTCTGGCACACGGCTGACCCAGGTTCACTCCCTGGCACCCCATATGATCCTCCAAGCCCTGCCAGGAGAGAACCCTGAATAAGTCCCCTTTGCTTTGGTATGACCTCAAAACAAGGCAAAAAATACGCACCAAAACAGTGGTGAGGGGGCTGTTGGTATTTGCTGCTGATACAATCACTAAGAACAGAAGATGGAGGGGCCGGAGCGATAGTCCAGCAGGTAGGGCATTTGCCTTGCATGCGGCTGACCAGGATTCAATCCCCTGCATCCCATATTGTCCCCCGAGCACCGCCAGGAGTAATTCCCTAAGTGCAGAGTCAGAAGTAACCCCTGAGCATTGCCGGGTGTGACCCAAAAAGCAAAAAAAAGAAAAAAAGAACAAGGAGTGGAGTGACCATGTGTCAGCATGTGGCTGACAATGGTTTGATCCCCGGCACCCCATATGGTCCTCCCGAGCACTGCCAGGTGTAATTCCTGAGTGCAGAGCCAGGAGAAACCCCTGAACATTGCCAGGTGTTAACACACACACACACACAAAAAAAAAAAAAAAAAAAAAAAATATATATATATATATATATATATATGTATATATATATCACTGACTTCCCATTTCAGTTCATCATCAATTTGCTCGAGGGGGCACTAGTAACATCTCCGTACTGTCTCATGCTAGTAGAGCCCAAGGGCATCTGCTTGCTCCAGGAACATAAAGAGCTTCAAACCATTCCATCAGGTCAAGGGACTGAGGTCTATAATGTCACTGGTATCTGGCTCATCGACACGGATAGCTTGCCAGGCTCTGCCGTGCAGGTGGCATATTCTTGTAGTCACCTCTGATATCAAGCATTTAGGCTCTTTGCTGGGTGGAGTTCTGATGGGAGGGAAGTCTGATATGGAAAATGGCGACCCTCATGGAGTGGGGGGTTCTTCTGGTTTATTGTGAGGCTCTGCTGGGGTGGCAGGCCAGGGCTAGAACCCGCAATCCCCTCCCAGGTGCCTCGTGAGCGGCTGGACATATAGGGAGAGCTGGTAGCAGCTCTGCCCCATGTCTGTGAGTCAGACACAACAAAAAAAAAAAAAAAAAAAAATATACATACACACATATATATATATATACATATATAGTCATATATATAGTCATATATATAGTTATATATATTCATATATATATATATCACTAAGAACATTAGAAGTAAAATTGTGATGCTATTGTTGCTAAACTGTAATAAATGTCAAATATGGTCCTAGAAACAGAAGGGGGGCGCTGTGAACTGGATCAGGGAAAGGGGGAGCAGCCCCTCCCCTTCCCCCTTACGGAGGAAGCACAGCCTGGCCTGGCCAGGGCAGGGATGTGGGCCCCACAGCCTCGCCTCAGAGCACATCGGACTTGACTGGGGGTGTGGGGTGCTGGCTAGAGCGTGGGGTAAGAGTGCGCACAGGTGGTTCCTTCCTTGTGGCAGGTGCCGCCCAGGGGGAATGTGGCCTCCCACATGAGAGACATATACCCGCCCATGAAGCCTCATTCCTGGACCACACATCTTCACTGTGAGATGCTCAAGGACCAAATCAACTCAAAAGAATCAACAGTGGAAACTGGAGCGCTAGTCCAGCAGGTCAGGTGTCCATCTGCCTCGCACACGGACGACCAGATTTCAATCCCCAGCATTCCAGATGGCCCTCAGAGCAGCACCAAGAGTATAGCTGGGAGTGGCCCAAAAACTCTGATACTCTTCAAAACACAGGAAGTACTTATCACTTGCGTGTTGGTGATGGAAAGATCCGGAAAGTACTAGAGCAATGGGGGATCTGGAAAGTACCAGAGTGATGTGGGATCTGGAAGGCATAGAGCTACACCACAGCCTTCTCTGCTCCTGCAACAGCGTAGACTCATGGAAGGCTCTCAACAACCCCGCTTGCTTCTGAGTCATAACACTGCCCGCAGAACAGCCGCAGCCCTGGCAGAAATACGTGTGCTCCCACCTGACACCTTCCATGCTCAGGTCAACTCATGGCCAGAGCGACTGACATGAGTGCCTGGCACAGCTCAGCTCCTTTCCGTTACAGAAGTCTGGAGCACTCCGAGTGAGCATGTGGGGATGAGCCCCTCTCTCAACAACACCCAGCTAAAAGCTTTCGTTGCCCAACGCATGTCTGAATAAACAGGGCTGCATCTTCTGTAGGGCAAACTCAGGGATCTGCTTTGTGCCTCAGAACCGA